>CM040913.1:31956435-32076435 GCA_023029165.1 Gobiocypris rarus | reverse complement strand
TTAATTTTAATTTTAATTTAATTTTAATTTTAATTTTAATTTTAATTTTAATTTTAATTTTAATTTTAATTTAATTTTAATTTTAATTTAATTTTAATTTTAATTTTAATTTTAATTTTAATTTTAATTTTAATTTTAATTTTAATTTTAATTTAATTTTAATTTTAATTTTAATTTTAATTTTAATTTTAATTTTAATTTTAATTTTAATTTTAATTTAATTTTAATTTTAATTTTAATTTTAATTTTAATTTTAATTTTAATTTAATTTTAATTTTAATTTTAATTTAATTTTAATTTTAATTTAATTTAATTTTAATTTTAATTTTAATTTTAATTTAATTTTAATTTTAATTTTAATTTTAATTTTAATTTTAATTTTAATTTTAATTTTAATTTTATTTTAATTTAATTTAATTTTAATTTTAATTTTAATTTTAATTTAATTTTAATTTTAATTTTAATTTTAATTTAATTTTAATTTTAATTTAATTTTAATTTAATTTTAATTTTAATTTTAATTTTAATTTAATTTTAATTTAATTTTAATTTTAATTTAATTTTAATTTTAATTTTAATTTTAATTTTAATTTTAATTTTAATTTTAATTTTAATTTTAATTTAATTTTAATTTTAATTTAATTTTAATTTTAATTTTAATTTTAATTTAATTTTAATTTTAATTTTAATTTAATTTTAATTTTAATTTTAATTTTAATTTTAATTTAATTTAATTTAATTTTAATTTAATTTTAATTTTAATTTTAATTTAATTTTAATTTTAATTTTAATTTTAATTTAATTTTAATTTTAATTAATTTAATTTTAATTTTAATTTTAATTTAATTTTAATTTTAATTTTAATTTTAATTTTAATTTTAATTTAATTTTAATTTTAATTTTAATTTTAATTTAATTTTAATTTTAATTTTAATTTTAATTTTAATTTTAATTTAATTTTAATTTTAATTTAATTTTAATTTTAATTTTAATTTTAATTTAATTTTAATTTTAATTTTAATTTTAATTTTAATTTTAATTTTAATTTTAATTTTAATTTTAATTTTAATTTAATTTTAATTTTAATTTTTTAATTTTAATTTTAATTTTAAATTTAATTTTAATTTTAATTTTAATTTTAATTTTAATTTTAATTTTAATTTAATTTTAATTTTAATTTAATTTAATTTTAATTTTAATTTTAATTTTAATTTTAATTTTAATTTTAATTTTAATTTTAATTTAATTTTAATTTTAATTTAATTTAATTTTAATTTTAAACCCCCTAACCCTAACCCTAACCCTAACCCTAACCCTAACCCTAACCCCTAACCCTAACCCTAACCCTAACCCTAACCCTAACCCTAACCCTAACCCTAACCCTAACCCTAACCCTAACCCTAACCCTAACCCTAACCCTAACCCTAACCCTAACCCTAACCCTAACCCTAACCTAACCCTAACCTCTAACCCTAACCCTAACCCTAACCCTAACCCTAACCCTTTTAACCCTAACCCTAACCCTTTTAACCCTTTTAACCCTTTTAATTTCCTAACCCTAACCCTAACCCTAATTTTAATTTTAACCCTTTTAATTTTAACCCTTTTAACCCTAATTTTAATTTAATTTAATTTTAATTCCTAATTTTAATTTCCTAATTTTAATTTTAATTTTAATTAATTTAATTTTAATTTTAATTTTAATTTAATTTTAATTTTAATTTTAATTTTAATTTTAATTTTAATTTTAATTTAATTTTAATTTAATTTTAATTTAATTTTAATTTTAATTTTAATTTTAATTTTAATTTAATTTTAATTTTAATTTTAATTTTAATTTTAATTTAATTTTAATTTTAATTTTAATTTTAATTTTAATTTAATTTTTAATTTTAATAATTTTAATTTTAATTTTAATTTTAATTTTAATTTTAATTTAATTTTAATTTTAATTTTAATTTTAATTTTAATTTTAATTTTAATTTTAATTTTAATTTTAATTTTAATTTAATTTTAATTTTAATTTTAATTTAATTTAATTTTAATTTTAATTTAATTTTAATTTAATTTTAATTTTAATTTTAATTTTAATTTTAATTTAATAACCCTAATTTTAATTTTAATTTTAATTTCCTAACCCTAATAATAACCCTAATAATAATTTTAATTTAATAATTTTAATTTAATTTTAATTTTAATAATTTTAATAACCCTAACCCTAATTTTAATTTAATTTTAATTTAATTTTAATTTTAATTTAATTTTAATTTTAACCCTAATTTTAATTTTAATTTTAATTTTAATTTAATTTTAATTTAATAATTTTAATTTAATTTTAATTTTAATTTAATTTTAATTTTAATTTTAATTTTAATTTTAATTTAATTTTAATTTAATTTTAATTTTAATTTTAATTTAATTTAATTTTAATTTTAATTTTAATTTTAATTTTAATTTTAATTTTAATTTTAATTTTAATTTTAATTTTAATTTTAATTTTAATTTTAATTTTAATTTTAATTTTAATTTAATTTTAATTTTAATTTTAATTTTAATTTAATTTTAATTTTAATTTTAATTTTAATTTTAATTTTAATTTTAATTTTAATTAATTTTAATTTTAATTTTAATTTTAATTTTAATTTTAATTTTAATTTAATTTTAATTTTAATTTTAATTTTAATTTTAATTTTAATTTTAATTTAATTTTAATTTTAATTTAATTTTAATTTTAATTTTAATTTTAATTTAATTTTAATTTTAATTTTAATTTTAATTTTAATTTTAATTTAATTTTAATTTAATTTTAATTTTAATTTTAATTTTAATTTTAATTTTAATTTAATTTTAATTTTAATTTTAATTTAATTTTAATTTTAATTTTAATTTAATTTAATTTTAATTTTAATTTTAATTTAATTTTAATTTTAATTTTAATTTAATTTTAATTTTAATTTTAATTTTAATTTTAATTTTAATTTTAATTTTAATTTAATTTAATTTTAATTTTAATTTTAATTTAATTTTAATTTTAATTTTAACCCTAACCCTAACCTAACCCTAACCCTAACCCTAACCCTAACCCTAACCCTAACCCTAACCCTAACCCTAACCCTAACCCTAACCCTAACCCTAACCCTAACCCTAACCTAACCCTAACCTAACCCTAACCTAACCTGGCGCATAACCCTGAGGTGCACACACCACACAGCCCTAACCCTACCCAACACACCCCTCTCTGGCACAGCCCAGAGACGCCCACCCCTCGCTTTTCTAACCCTACCCATGTCCAGCCCGCGGGCTTTGAACCCGGTCAAAATAGCTCCCAAAATTACCCTCTGACCTGCACTCGGCGTGGTGTGACCCTCGGAAAAAACAAGTGGCTTTTCTTCCTTTTCTTAAATTATTAAATATATACCCCCTCTTTTCCTGAAAAATGGAAGTAATTGATAAATAGTTAAATAAATAAATAATTAAATAAATAAATAAACATATAAATGAGTACATGAACACACACCAACACACATCACACACAAGGTAACACACTACTGTGGGGCGGAGTGCAGTGGGGTCTGGGCCCGGGCCCTGTCCGGTAGCCATCTCTAGTGGTCAGCGGTTGGATGGAGAGTGCATAACCATTTCTGACTCCTTCGGGGGTCGGATCTTGGATCGATTTCCCCTAACAGGCCGGTGCCTCCAACTCTGAGCTTCAGATGGTGACGGACGGGACTTGTGGTCACTCACTTCTCTGTTTTCTTTCCCTTTTTATAAAAAACATACAAGTTCATTGTCACGCTTCTTGGAATGTGTGATAGATTGGTTTTGCTTCTGTGTGCATAAACAGGATTTAAGTCCAGCCAGGACCACTAAAGCACACAAAACTACTCAATAAATAGGAAAAGAGGAGAACATAGTATATAAACATGAATGATTGGTATATATTTCTCTATTATCATCATTATTTATATACCAGTTAACTCCACTGAATGATTCAGGACAATCTTAATACATGATCACAATAAATATAATATAATAGGATTAAAAAGATCAGTGATAAATAGAAATGGATTTATTAACATCATAATGAGAATCATTCAGAAATTAATATAAAAACATGATATAAAGATGAGATACACACATTAAAAAATTCTGATAGCTATTGGGATAAGGATCTGAATGATTTGGGACAATTTTAATACATGATCACAATAAATATAATATAATAAGATTTTTAAAAAAATTAAAGAAAAGATCAGTGATAAATAGAAATGGATCTAGTAACATCATAATGAGAATCATTCAGAAATAAATACAAAAACATGATATAAAGATGAGACACACACATTAAAAAATACATATCATATTGTATTACCATGCATAGGATTGAATAAATAAATAATAATTCATAAACAAGATTTTTCTGCACAGATGGTTATTTTTTAGCAACTCTGGGAGTTATTTGGATCACTTTAAACAACTAAAATGCTTTTCTCAATGTTAATATATTGTTTACATCGTTTCACAACCCTTTTACTCATTTGTATGGTTCCATGGATGGACTTTCATCATGTTTTCACATTTAAAACTCTTGGTTCACATATATTTCACTCTAAGAAAGACTCATTTGCATACAGTTGCACTTCACACACACGTGCAGCTAAGGAGAGAGTCACGTGTATATGTGTAAATTTGTTATATCTTCTTCATCTTCTTTCCTTTATTCTTCACCTCTTCATAAACCCTTTCTATGGGATATATCATCATTTTCGTTATTTCAAACTTCACTTTTATGTTATTTTAGACTCATTACAGCACTTTTTAAGTTTCTCAGGATGACGTCATCCGATCCCTTATAAGGGGGCGCGCTTCGCGCGCTCTCTCAGATGCAGCATCACAGAGCAAGAGCAGACACGTCGAGCGAGTTCTCCGTGATCTAAATACATTTCTGATTATAAAAACCTTTATTTTGATCAATAATCTCTACTTTTTCTACAAGCCCGTCCTGAAGAAGGTACAAATCAGTACCGAAACGTCGACAGGGCTTGATCAACTTTAATTACACTTTTATTTGTTTATATCTCTTTTGATTTTTCATTTATCATTCAATTTCCTTATTTTCGATTTTTTATTTTTACTTTTTTGTTAAAAACAAAAAACAAAAAGAACAAAAAAATCAAAAAAATTCAGAAAGACCAAAAAAAGTGTTCTCTTTTTTATTTTATCTGTACATAGTTAGTTTGAGATAGTGTAAAAAGACAGGTTTAGTTAAATCAACATGTACAGAGAGAGACAGAGACAGAGGGAGTCTCCTGAGCCCAGATACAGGGCTGATTACAGTAATGATCGCTCTTATGATGTGAGAGCACGTCCCTACTTTCATGGACCGGCCGGTCCTAGGGAAAGAGGGAGAGAAACTTTTAGAAGAGGTGATCCAAGAGTTTATGAGCAGAACAGGAGAGATGGTCAGAGCTTTTACAGTCCCAGTTACGGTAGACGGAGCTGGTCAGCAGATCCCAGACTGACCAGGGGTGGGGCGCCCGGGCCTGACGTTCACATGTTCCCGCCGCCCGACATGACGAACGGTTTCCTAACCACTTTCGCCACACGGAGGCAGCTGATACATACAGGCCTCAAAATAATAACCAAAACCGTAACAAAAAGGGCAAAAAGTACAAAAAGAGGGACACAAGGTATAATACACAGAGGTTTAGTGAGGGTGCATATTCTGAAACTCGGGTTGTAGACAGACATCCTCGATCACATGAGAGTTTTCATAGAGCACCACCCCAACAGAACCGTCAATATAAAAGTCCCTCTCACACAGCCATCTCCCATGCTCACACTCATTCTAAAAATAAAAGGGTCTCATTTCCCGATCACGAAGTGGGATCTCGTGATTTTTCAGTCCCTTGGCACACAAGGACACAGCAGAGTGGCCAAAATAAAAAACAGAGTGACGGTAATTACCGTCGCCCTCCACAAGAGAGAGCCAGAAGCTCAGGTGGCTTCCCAAAAGGAGGTAGACCAATGGGAGGTTTTAATAAAGCACAGAGAGCACAAAGCACTGCACCCACACCGGCGCCACCTCCACTCAAGAACACGATGAAGCAGTTCTATGACGTGATCAGGCTGGTGCATCACCTGAGTAACATAACCACGAAGGTGCCGAATAATCAGCCAGTTACATTCGCTAGGCTCACGGAACTGCTCACGGACACAATCAAGCCTGCCTCGCCCAACGACCGAGTTAAAGAATTGCTGGTGGGTAATGCAAAAAATTGGTCATTTACCACCCAGCTCATTCTAGAACAGCATTATGAGGCGTTGATCGAGGAGGCTATGTGTAAGATTAGGCAGCAGAATAATCAGGCGGATTGGCCGCAAGCCTTCGAAACCGCTAGTAACTGGGCTGAGAGAAGGTTTGGCAAGAGAATCACCAGCCAAACCATTGAACAGGCCAAGCCTTGATCGCGTAGAGAGAACTGAGGAAGCCACTAGGGCTGTGGCTCCCTCAGAAAGAGCTGAGGTGGAGGTGACGCCGGCACCGCCACAGATAAGACGCACCTATGCGGAAATAGTGGCTTCGGTGGGTCGGGTGTCCGACTCGCAGCCGTCGGGTCCCAGTCGGCTCCCTGTGCCAGTAGTGCGACCCAGAAAGGGGGTTCAGCACATAGAGGTGCAGACGTCGCCCACGCTTTTTGAGTCCCTGTTAAACAGGAGGGACTGGTCTTTTGAGGAGGAAGCTCCTCCCGCAGACCTCCAGGAGGTGCTCCAGCCCGTACGGGCCACTGAGTTCCCTCCATTGGAGAAAAGGCCCCAAAAAAGAGCCCAAAAGCTCCGGCACCTCACGCGCCACCCTGACACCCCTCCCGAGGCTCGCCGCCTCATAGAGCAGAAGTCTCTCCTGCCACAGCAGGGGAGCTGCTAATATTTGAGGACGAGCAGCCGCCACAGAGCCCACCCCGAGCAGCAGAAGTCTCTGCTACAAACGTAGCGGAGCTGCTAGCATTGGAGGCCGAACCTCCTGTGGAGAATCCTCCTTCTCCACCTCCTCCTCCAGCCGCAGAAGCCTCTGCTGCCATAGTAGCGGAGCTGCTGGCCTTGGAGGAGGACGCTCCTTTGACCTCGTTCCAAGTTCCGACCAGTCAGAATGACCCTGACCCCTTGCCGGACGCTCAGTCACCACACTCTAGCGTCATCCTCTTTTCCTCATATCATTCAGAGGATCCGGCTAAATCACCATCTCCACTCACCAAACTCCTGAGGCAGCTCTCACCCAATCTTAGTCCCATCATGGCTGTGGATAAAGAGAAAGGTCAGGAAAGTGAGACAACGGAAAGGGTACAACAGGGCATAATTAACCAACCTGTGTTCACTGACATAGCAAAAAGCAGAACGGTACAGTTAGAGAAATTCCCGTTAAGACCGCTTCACGGCCCGACACACAAAACACCAGATAGGTTCCCACCTGTGTCGATGCTGCCGCTGGCAGATAACAGAGAGGCTCAGGTTTCCTCACTTCTCCCAGTTAGTCCAATAGGCAGACCGGTCAGACACGCGAATACGTTCAAGAAACTGTCAGATTGGAGTCTAAATTTCCAGAAAAAATACGTCATCATCGGGGACTCCAATCTGTCCAGATTTCCTGACTTCGACTGCCCGGAGCTCCAGGTAGAAAGCTACCCGGGAGCCAAACTGCATCATGCCGGCCACTTAATAGAAAAGGCCACTATTACCACAGAACCTGAGAAAGTGATTTTGGCCTTCGGTCTTAACAATAGAAGTCAGAGGAACAAACTCACAGCGGTCACTGAGCTGGTCCGAACCAACAGAACGGCCGTCAAAAGACTGCCTAGGACGGAGATCCTGTACCCGGTCATTAACTTCTCCAGAGCTCTTCCTATTTTCGAACAGGAAGTACTGGAGCACATTAATTCTCATATTAGAAAGCACCTGAATTTTGTACCGGCCCTGCCCTCCTCCAGCTTCCATGTTGACATGGACGGCTTTCACTGGAGGCCCGCACAAAGCCATGCTGGAACACTGGATGCAGACTTTAAACTGCCAGCTGTCCATAACCGATTAGGGGGACACAATAAGCTGATAGTTAACCTCTCCAGAACAGTAACACTCAGCCCCGTACAGAACACAGTGCTTTCTCGTGGTCTCTCGTTCATTCCCACTCCGCTAGATTTCAAAACTCAAAGAATCGAGCTACTCAAAGACCTTCAAGAGTATCACCGTAGACTTATGTTAGAGGCTTTCTTTGAAGGAAAGAAAAATAGGAAGGAAAAAGTTCCTTTCACCCACAACTCAGACTGGACTCCAGCACTGTCCAGTCTCCCTAAGGAGATTATAAATATTATTAGAGCCGATAATTATGCATATAAACACCTAAATTGGGGACATAAAGATACTATAAACCTAACGTCTACGGAAAGAAGGGCTCTTAAAGAATTAAAAATAATAATAATATTATAATAAAACCCGCGGACAAAGGGAATGCAACGGTGATTTTAGATAGAGAACAGTATATTATAGAGGGACAGAGACAGCTAGAAGTAGAAGAACATTATCGTCCATTAGAAAAACCTATTTATATAGATACTATACAGGAAGTGAGGGAGATTTTAGAGGAAATGTGTGAAAAGAAAATAATCAGCGGTGCACAAAAGGAGTACCTGATGGGTGACACGGCTCCTAGGCCGAGGAGATTTTACCTCCTGCCTAAGATCCACAAGGAGCCGGAGAAGTGGAGCGTCCCCCATCAGGTCCCTCCAGGCAGGCCCATCGTCTCGGACTGCAACAGCGAGACGTATCGCACGGCCGAGTACGTTGAGCACTTCCTGAATCCTCTCTCCACCAGACACCCCAGTTATTTGAAAGATACATATGATTTTATTAATAAAATAGGGCCACTAAAAATTCCTCCAAACTCATTATTATTTACTATAGATATTGACAGTTTATATACCAACATAGAGACGGAAGTGGGACTAGAAGCAGTGAAAAAGATGATGAATAAATATCCAGACTATAAGAGACCAGATGAATATATACTCAAACTATTAGATATAAACCTCACTAAAAATGATTTTGAGTTTAATGATAAATACTATTTACAAATAAAAGGAACTGCTATGGGAAAGAAGTTCGCCCCTTCCTATGCCAATATCTTTATGGCAGACTGGGAGGAATCTGCCCTAAATACGGCCCCTATGAAACCATATTCATATTATAGATTTTTAGACGACATCTGGGGTGTCTGGACCCATTCTATGGACGATTTTGTTGCTTTTATTAATCATTTAAATAGTCACCAATCATCTATAAAAATTAAATATACGGTAGATCCAGAGAAAGTCAACTTTCTGGACGTATCCTATAAAGGTCCCAATTTCCCTGCCACCGGTCAGCTGGACTTCAAGGTTTATTTTAAAGAGACAGACACGCACTCACTTCTACATAAACACAGTTATCACCCTAGCCACACTTTTAGAGGAATTGTAAAATCACAACTGTTGAGGTTTAGGAGAATCTGTACACAAAACACATCCTTTCTCGAGGCGTGTAAGACCTTGTTCAAAGCGCTGAGAAAACGGGGATACACCCGCACTTTTCTCAGACATGTTTTTAAAACATTTGACCGGCCGGCAGAGAAACCCTTAGAGGACGGGAGACCGAGGGACAAAATTATACCTCTGGTGACACACTTTTCCAGCTTCAGTAGACAGTTGAACGCAGCAGTCAAAAGTAATTTTGAAAAATTTATAAAACCCTCTAAATATTTGCAACGCCATAAACCCATTGCGGCTTATAGGAGGAACAAAAATTTCCTGGACATACTGGTCCAAAGTAAATTAGATAAGCCGAAAAACAAAGGCCGAATTGGCAGTTGCAAATATTATATCACTCATAGATTTATTAAAAGCAGGGTAAATAAATGCGTTATAAAATTGTCTACGTCTCTGTCCCATCTGAGTAAGAATTGCATTTATCTCATTTACTGCCACAAATGCCGACGACAGTATGTAGGCCAAACTAAAAACGAACTCAGAGAGAGGGTGTACCAACATGCACATAACGTGATGCACAAAATCATGAAGAGACGGCATTTGGTACAGCACTTTCTGGTTCATGGCCTACAGTCGTTAAGGGTCACGTGTCTTCAGGCCAATCCGCGATGGTCCCTACAGGAGCGACTCAGGGCCGAGAGTCGCTGGATCAAACGCCTGGACACTGTGTACCCTAGGGGGCTTAATGAGGCGTAATTTGAGATATATGCATCTATCCTCTCTCATCTTTCTTTCTACACTTTCTAAAGCCTATGTTTTTTCCTCCTTTGAGCCACGTGTGTTTTTTACTAAGGTGACACACCACTCCAACCCTAAACCTACCCCTTTGACACCTGGCGCATAACCCTGAGGTGCACACACCACACAGCCCTAACCCTACCCAACACACCCCTCTCTGGCACAGCCCAGAGACGCCCACCCCTCGCTTTTCTAACCCTACCCATGTCCAGCCCGGGCTTTGAACCCGGGTCAAAATAGCCCGCTCCAAAATTACCCCTCTGACCCGTACCCCGGGCGTGGTGTGACCCTCGGAAAAAACAAGTGGCTTTTCTTCCTTTTCTTAAATTATTAAATATATACCCCCTCTTTTCCTGAAAAATGGAAGTAATTGATAAATAGTTAAATAAATAAATAATTAAATAAATAAATAAACATATAAATGAGTACATGAACACACACCAACACACATCACACACAAGGTAACACACTACTGTGGGGCAGAGTGCAGTGGGGTCTGGGCCCGGGCCCTGTCCGGTAGCCATCTCTAGTGGTCAGCGGTTGGATGGAGAGTGCATAACCATTTCTGACTCCTTCGGGGGTCGGATCTTGGATCGATTTCCCCTAACCTAACCCTAACATCATCAGTGGTTTCATAGCCCTCCCATTATGCTAACCCACACCACAAAACCTTACCTGAGACCTACCCCTCTCTCGTCCTGTGTCCGGGTCAACCCTCGGCTCCACACCCCGCGCGGATCCAGCCCGGCCTGCCGTAGCCCTGGTGGACGTAGCCCTGGATTCCTGGAAAAAATAGAAAAAATTATAGGATTATATGAAACATAACATGGGTTAAATAGCATAAATGGCTAACATATAAATAACTATCTTTTAATAAAACATACACACTTTCTTTATACTATATTGGATACGGGTGTGATTACGGGTGGATATACATCCATACATATAAAACTATATTGATATAATTTTACATACATAACTATTATGATTTACCATACACCGTATATACTTACCCCTCCCCTCTCTTGGTTTCTGCAAAATAAATAAATAAATAAATAAAAAATTGATTATAACATACTATTATGATTTAACACACCGTATATACTTACCCCTCTCCTGGCCATACCGTGTATACTTACCCCTCTCCCGGCTATACCGTGTATACTTACCCCTCTCTCGGTCTCTACAACATTAATAAATAAATAAATAAATAAATAAATAAATAAATAAATAAATATGACACATGCTTTATAGACATAAAATAAATATATAGTGTCACTGTGAGAACGTGGGGACACATGATGTGGACTGTCTTTGGACCTGGGCTGCCTTTAGTGGTCAGTAGAAGGCTGGACAGTGCATAGCCATTTCAGGGACCTCAGGGCCCCTGATCTTGGATTTTTCATTCCCCTAACCCTAACCCTAACCCTAACCCTAACCCTAACCCTAACCTAACCTAACCCTAACCTAACCCTAACCCTAACCCACCCCAACCCTAAACCTACCCTTTGGACACCTGGCGCACAGCCCTGATGTGCACACACCACACAGCCCTAACCCTACCCAACACACCCCTCTCTGGCACAGCCCAGAGACGCCCACCCCTCGTTTTCCTAACCCTACCCATGTCCAGCCCGCGGGCTTTGAACCCGGATCAAAATAGCCCGCTCCAAAATTACCCCTCTGACCCGTACCCCGGGCTTGGTGTGACCCTCGGAAAAAACAAGTGGCTTTTCTTCTTTTCTTCTTTTTCTTAAATCATCAATATATACCCCCTCTTTTCCTGAAAAAATGGAAGTAATTGATAAATAGTTAAATAAATAAATAATTAAATAAATAAATAAACATATAAATGAGTACATGAACACACACCAACACACATCACACACAAGGTAACACACTACTGTGGGGCGTAGGACGGTGGAGTTTGGGCTCGGGCCCTGTCCGGTAGCCATCTCTAGTGGTCAGCGGTTGGATGGAGAGTGCATAACCATTTCTGACTCCTTCGGGGGTCAGATCTTGGATCGATTTCCCCTAACCCTGGCAACATCATCAGTGGTTTCATAGCCCTCCCATTATGCTAACCCACACCACAAAACCTTACCTGAGACCTACCCCTCTCTCGTCCTGTGTCCGGGTCAACCCTCGGCTCCACACCCCGCGCGGATCCAACCCGGCCTGCCGTAGCCCTGGTGAACGTAGCCCTGGATTCCTGGAAAAAAGGAAAAAATAGAAAAAATTATAGGATTATATGAAACATAACATGGGTTAAATGGCATAAATGGCTAACATATAAATAACTATCTTTTAATAAAACATATACACTTTCTTTATACTATAATGGATACGGGTGTGATTACGGGTGGATATACATCCATACATATAAAACTAAATTGATATAATTTTACATACATAACTATTATGATTTACCATACACCGTATATACTTACCCCTCTCTTGGTTTCTGCAATATAAATAAATAAAAAAATAAAAAATTGATTATAACATACTATTATGATTTAACATACCGTATATACTTACCCCTCTCCCGGCTATACCGTGTATACTTACCCCTCTCTCGGTCTCTACAACATTAATAAATAAATAAATAAATAAATAATTATGACACATGCTTTATAGACATAAACTAAATATATAGTGTCACTGTGAGAACGTGGGGACACATGATGTGGACTGTCTTTGGACCTGGGCTGCCTTTAGTGGTCAGTAGAAGGCTGGACAGTGCATAGCCATTTCAGGGACCTTAGGGCCCCTGATCTTGGATTTTTCATTTCCCTAACCCTAACCCGGGGGAGCTTTGATGGACACTAGATATGGTCCCTCGCTCTGAAACCTGCACTAAACCTACCCAGAGTTGTGTGTGCGAACCCTTTTTGGTCCAGCCCTCGTTGTTCCAGCCCTGGCTGATTTTATTCAGTGCTTTGAGAGTGTGTTTAAACCGATGTTGGCTTTCTCTCAGGATCGTGTTGGCTTTCTTAGATAATTTTTATAAATATATTTGTGTGTGTGGACTCGTGGAGGCCAGTACAACTCTGGACAGTGCACAGCCGTTTTCGAATCCTTCAGGAATCGGATCCTGGATTTTCATTCCCCTACCCTCGATAACCCCACCCGCTACAACCCTATGGACTTGAACCCCAATCCATACGCTAACCCTACCAATGGTAAAATACCAAAAATAAAGGAGATTGGCTAACAAACCCACTTTTACACAAAACTCACCCACAGGACACACATCGACCAAAATATCACCTTTCAAAATCCTAAAATGGAACTCCAAATTCAACCCGCTCGTCGAAACGACCGACTTCAAACCATAGACTATCGTCTAGGACAAGGTGACTAACACCTCACGCACAATCCCCGCCCATAAATCCATTTCGTGACCAAGATTTTAACCTTCAAAGCCAGACAGGAAGTGGTCGTATTTCACTAACGAAAGGTCTTATGGGGTCGGGACCAAGACCAAAACTACCGTCCCAATTACCACTCCTGGTGATTGGGAAACCCGACCGACTGGGACCTTTCCTTCAATATACACAGCCGTTTTTGTAAAAACACTTTTTCTATAAAAACGCCTATATCTCACAAAAGGAAGCTCGCACCAATGCCAAACTTGGCCCCGTAACACCTCCCTCCGACACCTACCGCACCACAAAATCCCGAACCACTGGGACTTTTCTTTACCAAATGTACCATTTCCTGTCAAGCCGCACATCTCGACCAGAGGGGTGGCGCTAGAATCTCAAACGTGGGCACTTTCGATAGGCCCCGTCCTCAACCTAACCCTACCAGTCACAGACCAGTGGTATTGGTTTGGGCTTAGGGGGAACCCTAGCTGGTGCAACCCTGATGGATCGAGGTTGGCTGGGGCATAGCCCTACTGGTCACAACCCTGTGGAGGATTCTTGGAGGTTGGAATAGAAAAAATCTATGGGAATTTCGGCTTGGTCTTAACTTAGTAAGGGGGAGGATCTTTGAATCCCAAAATATCGATAAGAAGCTCGGTTTTGGTTACGCAGTAAAGGAGTGATCTTGGAATTAAGAACTTAGTTTTTTGCCCAGTAGGTGCGATCCTTGAAATTCCAAAATATCTAACTCCGGTTGTGGTTACTCAGAAAGGGAGTGATCTTTGAATCCCGAAATATCGATAGGAACCTCGGTTTTGGTTACGCAGTAAGGGAGTGATAAAAAGTTGGAGTTGAGAACTTCGTTTTTTGCCCAGTAGGTGCGATCCTTGAAATTCCAAAATATCGAAAACTTCGGTTGGGGTTACTCAGAAAGGGAGTGATCTTTGAATCCCGAAATATCAATAAGAACTTTGGTTTTTGTACGCAGTAAAGGAATGATCTTGGAATTAAGAACTTTGTTTTTTGCCCAGAAGGTGTGATCCTGGAAATTCCAAAATATCGATAACTTCGGTTGGGGTTACTCGGAAAGGGAGTGATCTTTGGATCCTGAAATATCAATAAGAACTTCGGTTTTGGTTACACAGGAAAGGAATGATCTTGGAATTAAGAACTTCGTTTTTTGCCCAGAAGGTGTGATCCTGGAAATTCCAGGCTTTTCTCAGGTAACCTGGATACCTTGCGGTGTTAATGAAAGGTTGCTTGGGAGGGCGGTAAGTTTCCAGCCCCCCTGGGTCCACTTGGACAGCACGCAGGGACGGTGGCCTGGGGCTAACAGGACTTAATTGGAGCCCAATCTTCTATGGGTGATTAGCACGCTCAAGCACCAGCACATGTGCACCAACATGCTTACACACTGAAAAAAACTTTGGTGATCGGGGAAGGGGTTGTAGTGGGGTGGGAGTAGTACTGTAACGTGGACAACCCTAGAAAACTGAGCCTATAGTGCACGTTTGACCGAATGGCAACTATTGGTTTTGCAGTTTCGGTTATCGGGCGATTTAGTGATTGGACGAGGGACACTGGTCTTGGACTGATCACCCAAGACGGCCGCCAGAGAGGAGGGTGTCTAGTGTGTAAGGCGCCGAAACACCCGATGATACTCTGGAACACTACTGATGACAGTGTCTGGAAATATTTCCCTTATCATGGTCTGGGGGACTAGGGTGGTTTTTACTTTGGAGAATTTGTTTTGTTTTTTGCTGAAACCGACCCTGGTAGATAAATAGGGGATCCATTCCCACACCCTTTCTTGCCTAACCCTAACCCGTCACAGCCCTAATGGGGTAATGTCTCGGGTATGGGGACACGGGCCTTGTCTCGAAACCTACTAGTGGTAGCCCTAATAGTTTGGGAGGGGGAAAGGGTTCTGGGTTCGGGGAAGTTGGGCAGGTTGTAGTGGAGATTAGTTAGGACTTTCATATACCAGGATTCGGGTAGCCCTGCTGGTTGCAGCCCTCAGGGGGGGCTGGGGGGGTTGTTTCAACCGGCCAAGTGGTGGAAGTAGCAAGGGGTCCCCGGGGAGGAGGGCGGGTTGGGGCGTTGTGTTGAGGAGGTGAGATACAAAAAGAAGTCCTGGTGTTCATCCTTCCCTTAAAACCTACCCTTCACAACCCGGATGGATTGGTGAGATACATTGGGATGGGTTCCGGTGTTTATCCTTTGCTGGCATGAGCCGTGGCTGCCAGGGATAGGAGTGGAATTGGGCCCTGCATTCAGTTTTCTCTGACTCTAAGGGTCACAGCACATGGTGACATGGGGGAGACTAGGGCTTGCGTTTGATCTTAGCCTTATTCTATCAATCATGGCCATGATGGATCACAAGCTCAGACTTATTTACCTGGGTTCCTTTCCGGCCTGGCGTAGGAGTAACGCTGGGTTTGGTGGGAGAGGAATGGGAAGGATGGTTTAGTGGCCTCCGGTAGGGAGGTATCTTCTCTTGCATCTGGATCTAACCATCGAACACTGGTATCAAAGACAGGGGTCGGCGTCAACCCCCGCACCCATCATTGCTTAGAGCTTAGCCATGTGTTTGAGGAAATCACCATAACAGATAGATATATTTATTTATTAACCTAAATATACATACATATAAGAAGAAATATATATATATATATATATATATATATATATATATATATATATATATATATATATATATATATATGATATATATATATATGATATGACCTGTAAATAAAAACATTATATATATATATATATATATATATATATATATATATATATATATATATATATATATATATATATATATATATAAAATGTTTATCTTTATATATATTTATAAAATGTTTTTATTTACAGGTCATATCATATACTAGGGAAACATTTACATTGGTCACAGGATTGTAAATAAGTTACCAGTGCTGACTTAAAGAGTGGAAAGGAAGAGATGGACCTTAAGGAATGAGGTAAGATGTTCCAATCAAAGGGGGCTTTGAATTTGAAAGCAATTTCTTTGGATATATTTGGGACACAAAAAAAGAGATGATCAAGGTGTCTCAGGCCATAAGTTGACCTATATGGAACTAAATATTGCTAAAGAGGATCATTAAAAAAAGATACATTTATAAACAAATTGTTTGTACATATAACAATGATGGGTTAGGAACGGACATCTCAACACAAATCGACAGAGACTGTTATAGACAACATTTAAGGATTTCAGACATGATTCTGTTGTACTCATAGAAACAAAGTCAGCGTAATCAATAATAGGAAATAATGGCTGAGTTACAAGTCTTAATCTAATCAGTGGTGGGAAACAATTAATTGAGCGATATAATAATCTTAAATTATAGTTTACTTTTCTCACTGTAAAGTCAATATGAGGCCTAATGGAGAGGCTGGAATCGAGCCAGAGGCCCAAATATTTGAATTTCTCAACATTCCCCATAAGTATACCATCTGAGAATTTAATTGATAGACTATTACCTTGGTTATGTTGGGCAGACCGAGTGGAAAATAACATACTATATGATTTACTTTTGTTCAGTATAAGTCCGTTATCCGAAAACCACCTTTGAATAATATTAAAATCGAATAGGATTGAATCAAATTAATATTACGTTTTGAAGAATAAATAACTGTTTCATCAGCATAGAGGAGAATTTGACTATCAACGCACATTTGAGGGAGGTCATTAATAAAAATTTAAAATAAAAGAGGGCCTAAACAAGAACCTTGAGGAACACCCTTTTCCATTATCATGAACTGAGAGAAAGAATCATTGACAATTACACACTGACGTCTGTAATAAATATATGAATTAAACAATAAAAGGGACTGTTAGGAGAGACCAATATTATATAATTTATCTAGGAGAATATAATGATCAACCGGATCAAACGCTTTGGACAATAATCTGTCCACTGGAGCAATATTTATAGATCTAACCAAAGACGATGTAACATCATTAACAAATTTTGAAAGAGCAGTAGTGGTTGAAAATTGGGCCTAAAACCTGATTGATTTGGAGAAAGAATAGAAAACTCATTAATGTAATTTCTTAAATATAATTTTTTCCAATACTTTCACTACATTACTAATAATTGAGATTGGTCTGTAATTGTTAGGATCAAGAGGATCACCACTTTTATTTAAAGGTGTTACTCTAACACACTTCCACATGACTGGGACTTTACAAGTAGATCTTGATAAATTAAATAAATCACATAATGGATATGCTAGAACATGAGAGGCAATCTTAATAAACTTCATCTCTAGATCATCTAATTTTATTTCAGAAATTGCCTGCTGCACATCAGTAGGAAGAATTGTGGTAAATGAGAGAACTGTTTGCAACATTACTTTTTACAAAGTTGGAATAACAGACGTCACGTGGACGTAGATTACAAACAGAAGAGAAATGTTGATTAAAAGTGTCAGCTACAGAAGTTGGATCACTAATAATATTATTATTTATTCTTATTTTTGCAAGGGAGCTCTTGTCAGATTTATTCAATAAGCAATTACGTTTTTTCCAAAAATGTTTTGGATTTGTAAAATCATTTAATAATGCATTTTTATAATTTGGCATTTCTTGTTTTAACAGTACAAACATTTCTTATTTGCTTATATTCAATCCAATCTGCCAGATCTTTTGTTAATTGGCATCTTACCCAAGCCTTGTCCCTTTGCTTGAAGAGATATATTAAGTCACCGGTAATCCATAGTAAATGTCTACCCTTCACTTTAACTGATGCCCAAGGAGCATGATTATCTATAACTTTTAATACCTCAGTATAAAAGAAATTCCAGACATCATCAACATAAGGAATTAAGTCCATCCTGTTCCAGTTAATACATAACAAATATTGAATGAATGCATCACTATTCATATTGTCTATAGAGGGGAGTGATATGTGCTCCATTTTTTAAGAAAATGTGAGCATTACAGAGTGCCAAACACTGACTGATGAAAACAAACACACAAATTGTGATGAAGCAACAAAATGTTTTATCTGTGTTCTTCAAACCATCTCGGATATTTTCAGAAGAATAAAGTATATTTATAAAGTAATGCTAAGTGACAGTCTTTATCACGGGATCACAGAAGCACCTGTTATCATGAGTAATTATGACTAATTCTGAAAAGTAAATATCATTAGAAAGTGTCTTTTTTTTTAAGAAGGGCATTTGAGACCAAGCAAAAGAAGGTGATACGTTTGATCAAATAAATGAGAGATTAAAACAGTGCTACAGTCATCAGTAAATATAATTTACTGGAAAAAAAACCTCTTTTTCCTTTTTTCTATTTCTCTTCTATTCCCTCCCTATTCTAGCTTAGGCTACTCTGAGTAATGTCCAAAACGTGTTATTTAAGGCACTTTTTGCATTTCTTTTCCTCTTCATGACGGATCACTTCCTGTACTCCTCAGTTGTAAATCACTTTGGATAAAAGCGTCTGCTAAATGCATACATGTAAATGTAAATATAATAAAGACAAAATAATAACAAGTCCGGCTACGACTTGTTTTTTACAGTTCAGTGGAGACTGACACTGAAAAGTGGTTTGTGCCACAAAACAACAGATACATTAAATTGAATGGATGTGTAGAAGATGTGAAGGGAGGTGAAGTGTAACAGGTTAACATATTCAATGCGGATGTTTATTTAAAAAAATTTAAACTTAAAAAATGTAAATTAAAAAATGTAAAAGGCTTTAACAGAGGTTAATCTTCTTCACTGGTGGCTTTTTGACATCATCATCTGCAGAGAAAATTGAGAATTATGAATCACAGACCTTTCTTATATGAAGTAACAAAGAGTAATCAAATAACAGAAAAGGTTATGACTGAAACCAAGGCTAGCATCTTGCACTGCTTAAAGGGTAACTAAACCCTAGAAAAACTTATTTTTGTTGATGATCTGCAAGACCAAGTAAAAGTTTTGACATTTGGGTATTAAGTATTTTATTTCTACAATATATGGAGTTAAAACATGTATTTTAGTGCTGCCCTCTTAAGGTTGGACGGTGGCTACTGCAGCTGAATTTTCAAATTGGACGTTGTTGGTCATCGTGACGTATGATGGTTCTTCCAACGGCTCACTACCACGCCCCTGGCACAAGCTCATCATGCCGTAAGAAATGTTTTTCCGTGATCACATGATGAGAACGCCTTCACTCCAGTATGAACTCTTGTGTCACATGAAGTAGAAACATTATGAATGAAACTTGATACTTGCTATCAACATTCTAATGAAAATAATACGGTTAAATAATGCAGTTATCAGTACACGTCAGGGTTTTCTTCGCGATATTTTTGATGCCCGTAATGTGTACAGATACTTTTCATTCATGAGACGCACTTTCAAACTCTGACACGCAAGTGGTTGCCATGGTAACAAACAACAATATCATAACGGAAATCTGTTTAAGAGGCTATTAGGTTTGAACTTACAGGTCCTGTGCTGCCTAATGATTCAGTTAATTTGAAAAAAAAAATACATTGCATTTATCTGATCTGTTTTTAGTGGCATTCAGTATAAGGATTTGACTGTTCATAGAATAGGTCAGTCGTCTCATTCTCTCTTGCGCTGCTGCTAGCGAATCGTCAGCATCAGGGGGTAAAAGATCCGCAGTTTGAGCCAGCGGCTGAAATTGATAAGGCTGACAACTTCTACAGACAATTCACCCTCCTCCACTTCAGGTGAAGGTGGGGGAGAAAAGTCCTTGATATACTTCAGAAGACTGATCTGTTGCAAAACTACTGGCGTAACTCCAGTCATTCTCCATCTTTGCGAGTCTCAGGTACCACCCCAACCCACCCCACCCCAGCAACGCCCTCAGTTCGTCACCTCTGTCTCCGCTGGGCTCTGCCTACTTTTCCAGCATTTTTCAAACAGGGGTTTAGTTAACCTTTAATGTTAGCTTAACGGCCATCTTGTCGCCTTCATTTGTCGGACTCTCGCTGATTTTAGGCTTTAACAAGGATTGGCCTTCTTCATCATTCTTCACTGGTGGCTTTTTGACATCATCATCTGCAGAAAAAGTTGTGAATCACAGACAAGGTACAGCAAGTTTAGCTTCTTTTGGTCCACCAACATGATTGGAGAAGGATTAAATGCCTGCAATATTATAGTATGTGCTACATTAGTAGGAACCTTAGGCACTTAGTAAGGTCTAGTGTGTAAAATTTGCAGTAAATTTGAAGCAGGAGGAATCTTATAGGAGCTGCAGGTAACTGTCAGGGATAACTCATCTAGAACCAAGCGTAAAAGGCTTTAAACTAAGGGTACCATAAAGGAAACATGTTACGAGATGGTGTCTCTGCAGACCCATTGCCTAATGGTGCATGGTAAGCAGCTATGTCCACCACCAAGTAGCTATGTCCACCCTTAAGCATGGCGGGGGATAGCCCGGCAGAAAAATTAACCTGAAGGAACTCCAGCACTGAATCAACCTGTCAGTTAACTGGGTCCAACTGGTGTTCTCTGAAACATTAAATAAAGACTACCCACTTTAGGGCATAAAGTTTGCTCATGGAGGGAGATCTAGAGGTCAAGATGGTCTCAACAACCTCAGTTGAGTGACCAGTGGACATGAGTTTGTCACCCCCAGGGGCCAGACCCTCAATTTCCTCTTCTCTGTAAGAAGGTGATATTTTGTGCTCCCAGCCTGTGACAAAAGGTCCCTACTGATTGAAATTTCCCAAGGAGAGCCACCCAGTAGAGATAGGAGGTCTGAGAACCAAACTTAAGCTAGCTAGAATGGGGCTACTAGCAGTAAATGAACTCTGTCCTGGTAAATCCTTTCTAGAACTTCCAGGAGCAGAGAAATTGGGGAAAATATAGACAGACACCGCCTCTGCAATGTCTGCACCATGGCAATGCAGCCTCAGTGGAGCTGAAAAACTGTAAAACTGTTATATTGTGTAATAGGACTAACGGAAAATGAAAAGTACGATATGACTAGGAATTATTTTCTCATTCCTGCGCAATAATCACAGAACTTTGCTACCGTACCATGGGTGCAGCGGCGCAATGATATTATGCAGCGCCTGAAAGTAGTCCTCAGATAGGTAACTTCCAATGTGACCGGCACTAAGTTTGTATAGTTGCAGATAATGCAGAGTTGCAGCCGGTAAATTAGGTAGTGGATTTACGTATTCGAGTATGGCTGTGATAGTAAGTCGAAGGTGTATTCTACCATCATGTTTCACAGAATAACAACGAAAAACAATAAATGAAAGAATCAGTGGTTGGGTGCTCTGAACATGGATATCAAAACAACGGTAACATAAATTCAATCAAGAAATTGCGTGTTTGCTCAAAGCATTTTGGACCAGATGACTATTTGGAAATCATGGACAGTATCACCCGTACCACGGTACTCCGTCTTAAGGATATGGCCAGACAGGATGAAGTATATCATCACTCATGGTTGTAAGTATAACATTATTATTTTAGTTAACTTGAAAGACCAGACTGTAAAAGCACTGCTGTTGTCTTCAGCTATCATTTCCTATGAATGCAATCACTGAGTGTAGGGGTTTGCTCGACCATTTGGTTTATACAGTATATAATGTTAGTAGTAGCAGCAATTACGGGGCCAAGCCCTAGAAGGGGCTGTAGAACAATGCAGAGCCAGAAGAGCAAAAAAGGGCAGAAATAGAATGTACATGAGGAACAAGATTTTGATTTTCTGACAAACTGTTAAGAAGTTATGAGCAGAAATAGCCATTTTTCATATCTCATGACCTGTAAGTGGCGCTGTTCCCAAATTTGGCATGAACCCTCAGATCATGGGTCTGATGAAATTTATCAATTTCCGTTTCAATTGATCAAAGTTTGGCCGAGATACCCCCTCTAAACCAATTTTGGTTTGAATTTTGGGTCCTTGTTAAGTTCATGACATCATAACCCTTTTTTCCCAGTAGGTCAAAAAATTCTGTTCAGTAATTTCTGTTCCGCTCGGTCCATAGATCATCTCTGCCAAGTTTTATCAGAATTTGACGAATTTTGAAGAAGTAGCGAAAAGAAACTGAATACTGTACTTTTCAAAATGGCTGCTACTGTAATGGGCGGAGTTTTGACGAAAGATGTTGAATGTGATCAGCATGATGAGAGGAATCAGGGGTACTAAGTTTTTTTTATTTTTCTTAATCAAATGGTTCAAAAGTTATAATAGTTTCAATGTTGAATTTTTTAACTGGTGGTGGTGCTATGGAGTTGGTCCTAGAGACTCCAAATTGGGTCCATTTACTACTGATGCACATCTCTACAACTGTGGAGAATTGTACAATCTGTACAAAAATTAAGTCTCCACCCATTACAGTAATAGCCATTTTGAAAAGTACAGTATTAAGTTTTTTTGCTAGTCCTCCTTCAAAATGTGTCTAATTCTTACAAAACTTTGTACCGAGCAGCACAGAAATTACTGAACAGAATTTTGTGTCTTTTTGGTGAAAAAAAAAGTTGTGTCGCGAACTTAACAAGGTCAATCCAAAATTGGTTCAGAGGCTGCATCTTGGGTTAGGGTTAGGCCAAACTTTGATCAATCGAAATGAAAATTGGTACGCTTCATTGCACCCATGGTCTGAGAGTCCATGGCAAAGTTGGGAACAGTGCCACCTAAAGGTTATGATATGAAAAATGGCTATTTCTGCTCATAACTTCTTAACAGTTTGTCAGAAAATCATAATCTTGTTGTACATTCAATTTCTGCCTTTTTGCTCTTCTGGCTTTGCATTGCACTACAGCCCCTTCTAGGGCTTGGCCCTGCAATTTCTGCCCGCAGCTTTATTTCTTCTAATTTTTATCTTAACTCAATGACTAACCTACCTGTTGATTCTGGTGTTTTGGGATTATGACTGGTGCTTGGTAACATTACAGGGCCTGGGCTACATTTGCCCTTTCTATTATTGCCCTTCCCTGTCTTAATTTTTGCTCTCATATCTCCAACAACTGACTTTGTTTTTTTAGCAAGGTAGTGGCACTTATAAATGGGAATATCAGGGAACTCTGCACTTCATATTTCATCACAGTCTCCCATGTGCTAACACTGACAAATCAAAAACACAGTTCAAAAAGTGGTATATCTGAAAATGATCTTACTCCATATTTGTGACCCGGAGGCTCTGGTGTTTTCACTGTCACTTGTGGAATTCCTAAAACAGTTAAAATCTTTGGTGATTATGACAACGATTGTTGTCACCACATTAAATACATAGAAATCTGGTGCTGGTTAGACGTTTAAATAGATTTTGTAACATACCGTCCTGGCAGAGGCTCAGCTGGTAGCTTTAGAGACAAGAAACTTAATTTAGTGCTTATACATGTATATCATATTGAAAAAAAAAAAAAATATATATATATATATATATATATATATATATATATATATATATATATATATATATATATATATATATATATATACAGTTTGTATATATATACAAATAAAATAAAATAAAAATATATCAATATTCTTTTTTTTTTTTTTACATTTTCAGTTCAATATGATATATTCTGCTTACCTTCAGCAGTCTCAGTGCAAAATGCAGAGAGTTGTTTGTACAGGGATTGTATTCCTCATTATATTTCATCCCTGATTTCACTGAGTTAGAGAAATCTCCAGGTATGTCGGACTTCAAACGGGAAACTTCAAACGACTTTCCATTCAGGAAATTTGTCACACTTTCTTTAATCACACTGGCACTCTGCTGTGGCATCAATAACCTTGGGATTTGTTCATACCATTTTGTACCTGAAGGGGCTGCAAGAAACAACATTTGCTTTATGTTCACTCAAGTTAGTTTGGTTACACTAGTGATTTCAGTATGTTTAAGTGTACTTCTTGCCTGTAAACGAAATTACTTCTTCGTTTCCGCAGTAAATCCCAGCATGATAAAATGGGCTGCCACTCACATTCACGTTCCTCAAAATGAGATCCCCTTCTTTTAGCTTTGATATTTCATGATCAGGAATGTTACCCTTGCCCTCCGCAACCGGTTCAAAGTCCTTCTGGGTGCCAGAGATCAGGAGTTTAAACTCGTCCCGGGTTACCATCCTGCCTAGAGAAAAATAGCATTTTGTGTGTGTGTGTAAGTTTATTTTAAACCTCCATTTTAAGAGCTTATTGTTTCTACTCAGACTACAATGATACTGTTCAAAAGTTTGGTGTGAGTAATAAATTTCTTTCTTTTTTAGAAAGAAAATTAATACTTTGTTCAGTATTTAATACTTTATTCAGCAATTAATGTTACGTTGATAAAATGTGATAGTAAGTGATAATTAGAAAAGATTTCTATTTTTGTTGATCAATGAATCCTGAATCACAGGTTCCAAAACATTATTAAGCAGTGCAACTGTTTCCAACATTGAGTATCAAGTCAGCATATCAGAATGCTTTCTAAAGGATCACGTGACACTGCCCAGCAAGCAATCTTGCATCCTAATAGCGTCCAAACACAGTCTCTAGGCTAAAACAAGGCAGAATTTGGGCTGTCAGTGAAAATCTAATGGACGTCTAACAAAAGCCCAAGAATAGACTAGTCATCTAGAACATGAACTAAGAAACTGTGTGTTTAATCATTAGTATTAACCTCATCTGTCTAAATGTAGAGCTACAGAAAAATATGAAGACAAAAATAGTTTCACACATCAAAATGTACATCTAATGACTATTTAATAACTTCTACTTACCAATGTGATTGTTAGGAAGAGTGTGTCAGTCGGTAAAAGAGAGCTGTTTTTGGGACTACACGCAGTATATAACTGCCACGTTGGTCTTTGTGGGTGTTATTACATCCGGCTTTAGAATTTACTTTCTATTTTCACTTTGAAGAAAGAGAAAGCAAGTGAGTGAGTGAGTGAGTGAGAGAGAAAGAGAGAGAGTGAGTGAGTGAGTGAGTGAGTGAGTGAGTGAGTGAGTGAGTGAGTGAGTGAGTGAGTGAGTGAGTGAGTGAGTGTGTGTGTGTGTGTGTGTGTGTGTGAGAGAGAGAGAGAGAGAGAGAGCGAGAAAGAGAGATAGAGAGACTTTTACTTTGACTTTTAAACCTATTTTAATCAAACAACTAGTTTAAAACACATAGTTTAAAACACAATAATAAATTAAAAAAAAATTGCCAACTTTGCCTGCCCTAGCAGAAAATTCCCCAGAGTGCACTGTGCTTTCCATTCCTTCTTGTATTTCAAGCCCAAAATAAACAGATTTTTTGTATACATAAACCCGAGTTCAGTAAATATATTTTTCCAACAGTTCAAACAAGGAAGTTAATCTGCAACAATCAGAAAAAAAAATGAAAACCAGTATCAGAAACATTACAAAAAGGACATGTACATGAAACCGTTTCATTAAATTTTGACACCTAACTATTTGTTGCAACAACACAATGAAGTATTCTCCATTCAAGATCCCCAGATCTCTTAGGAATGGGGGGTTTATACAAACACCTCCATGATGGAGTGAGTTCTGAAGAAATTGATATATATTCTCTCCATTTGGTATCAGCACATCCTTTCAATTGATCATGAAACAAGGATTTCACACACATTCCATACAACATTTTCTTTTCCACGTTCTGAAACTATTCATCTTTAAATCCCTTTAATAGCAAAGTACTATTTAAATCTTCATCCAATTCAAATCCTATTCCCACCCTAAGATCTGGAAAGGTCAAAGAATTCTCACCATTTTCAAAATAATTATTTAAAGAGGTTAAGAAAGATTGAGGAAAAGATTTTTTGAGATCCTCCATTAACCCTTCAATGTATCTTTCTGATCTAAGCCCGACTTGGTCAGCTATTGCCAGTCGAATGCCATTGACCTTTTGTAGAGTCAATTAAGTCCATTACAGTAGCTATTCCAGTTTTTAAAAACTTATCAACTACTGTACTTGACATTGAGGAGTTTGTTTAAAAAAAAAGGATTAAAGAACAATGGTTCTAATACACCATAATGTTCACTCTTTTCTATCCTTCTTTAACAATTGCCAAGCTTTGAACACACTCAAAACTTTAAAAGAGAACAAGTAACTTTTGAGACAAACGATTTTTCAATTAAGAACAACTGCTTATCCATTCCGATTCCTCCTATATCTTGTAAAATAGACAAGCTATATGCAATCCAGGGAATCTTATCTGAACACAATAGCAATTTATGTAATACTTGAAGTCTCAATGTTTTAATTCTTGCTTCTAAATGAATGAGTCCTTGTCCTCCTTCAATCACAGGGAGATATAAGACTCCGGGAGGAAGCCAATGAAAACCATCCCAGAAGAAATTAACAAAACTTTTTTGAACTGTAACAAGTAGCTTTTCAGGAGGGTCCAGCACTGTAAACTGGTGCCACAGCATTGAGGCTGCCCAGTAGCAGGGATGTACACTTATCCCAATTAATTTTAGCAGATGTTGCCTTTTGAAAGATTCCTAAGCTATAAATCAAAGCAGATATATCATCAGTGTTTCTGATACATACAAGTCACATCATCTGCATATGCTGTAAGTTTTACAGATGGAATTTCTGGAAACCTAGGAACAACAAGTCCATGCAATCGCTTCCTTAAATGACAGAAAAGGTTCAATGGATATTGAGTACAAAAGTCCAGAAAGAGGACATCCTTGCCGAATGCCTCTAGTTACTGCGAAAGTTCTAGTCAGACAACCATTAATTCTCAGCATACTAGATGTTTCATTATATAGCAATTTAACACAGGAGATAAATTGTTGACCAAAGCCAAAAGCCTTCAAAATCTTCAGTAAATATAAATGGTCCACTCCGTCAAAAGCTTTTTCTTGATCTAGAGATACAAATCCAATGTCAATTTGATGTGTTTTGGCAGCTGTAATAATATCTCTTAACAAAAATAGGTTGTCGAAAATTGTTCTTTTGGGGATAAATCAGTACACAATAATGAAACAGGACGCCAATTCCTCAAGTGTCCAAGATCCCCTTTTTTGGGTATTAATGTCAACATCGCTCTTCGACAGCTCAAGATTAAAACATGATACAAATCTTGTCCAAGCACATTCCAAAAACCTTTGTAGAACTCCGCAGATAGACCATCCAGTCCAGGAGATTTCCCACTGCTCAGCCCCAGCACAGCACTGGACAGCTCAGAGAAACTCAGAAAACCCTCCAGCTCCTTCCTCTCAGTCGTTGACAACTGTGGAAGATCTAGAAGAAGTTCTTCAACTGCTCCTTTCTCACAGTGTTCTGACTGATAGAGGTTCTCGTAAAAAGAAATTGCAGAAGCTATAATTTCTCGCTGGTCAGTAGTTTCGCTGCCATTAGAAAGTTTCAGTTTATGGGAAAATGTCTGCTCTTTTCGCTTTTTCTCTAATCCTAAAAAGAAGGCTGTTGGATCATCCATTTCGTTGTGCTTAACATATCTTGTTCTCACACGAGTTTCCTTCTCCTGTTCATCCAGTAAATCCTTCAAAAGGCTTTTATTCGCTTTAATAATGTCAGCTGACAATAAACCACCTCCTTCATTGATGTAGCTTTGCTGCAGAATGTCTTGCTCCAATATCTTCATTTTCATCTTAACATTTTCTGTATTATGTGCAGTGTATTGTTGGCCAAAGTTTTTTATCTGCATCTTTCCCAAGTCACACCACTGAATTAAAGGTGTATAACTAAATCTCTCTTCTCTCCAAGACTTCCACACGAGATCAAAAGAGTGCACAAAGATGTGATCATGCAGTAATCTTTTAAATCTATTAAAGTGCCAGTGTGCTTGATAGGGTTTAGTCGACAGAACCGACATAGACACAGAAACAAAATGGTGAGATGCAACTACCATAAAATCTTCCTATGTTACCCTTTTCAACATAAAAATGATCCAGTCTTCCTATATTAGGAGCATAAATGTAAAAAAATTAAAAACTATTATTGCCTATTGTCATCTCAGCGCGCAATAGGTGTCCAGGTATTATTTCTAATTTTTTACTACAAGTATACCAAGTGCATAACTGAACATAATTATTTGAAGGTTGACTTTTTTGTATTAAAAACAGTTTTCTTTTATTGGTTGGATGAAATATGCAAATTTTGAGATATTTTGGGAATTTTGGGTTTTCATGAGATACATGCCAAAATCATCAGTATTAAAACAATAAAAGTCCTGAAATATTTCAGTTGGTGTGCAATGAATCTAAAATATATGAAATTAAAATGTTATCATTACATTAAGAAAATAATGAACTTTTATCACAATATGCTAATTTTTTGAGAAGGACCTGTACACACAGCCCAGCCCAACTTGATAAGTAAAAAGATCAATCTGGCTATGAAAGAAATTGGGTTAATTGACATCTGGAGAGAAACAAACCCTTCAAAGAGAGACTACACTTTTTTTTCAAATCCACACTTGGCGTATTCGAGAATTGATTATTTTCTTACTTTTGCTCAAGACCTAAACAGGGTAGTTGGCTGCAATGCGGGGAGCATGGACCTTTCAGACCATAGCCCCATTTATTTAAAACTAAATCTTGAACAGTACCGGAAAGACACCTTATGGAGGTTAAACACATCGGTACTGATTCAGAAGAAGGAACAAATTAAGAAGGATATTGCTGAATACTTAGAACAGAATGACAATGGGTAAGTCCACCACCCCTGTAAAGCTGTGCTTTGAGGCAAGATATTTGGATACAGTGCTCACCTAAAGAGAGTAAGACAAAAAGAGCTAATTCAGTTGGAAGTTGATTTGAAACAATTGGAACAACACCACAAAGACACAAATGATAAAAAACATAGAGAGCTACTTAGGAAGAAAAAGAACACAATAAATGAGATTTATACAAAGGATATACAAAAAAAAGTTAATTTTTACAAAACAGAAATACTATGAAGGGGGCGGGAAAGCCAGAAAATTATTAGCTTATAGGCTGAAAAAACAAGCAGAGAATTCAATCAATAAAATAAAAAATCCTATTACTAACTCTAGAAAGTTCTTGCAGATTGATTCTAGGCCAGTTTTGTTAAAGATTATCTTCCAAGTCTCCAGACTTATCAAAAGTGGAAACTTGATGGTAATCCTATTGCTACTTCCACCATAGTTATGATTGTGGACCCTTAGCTTCCTCGTGGACATTGGCCTGTAGGGACTTAGCCCTTAGATGATTTAGCCAAGTTTTGATGGGAGAGTGAGAGTTGCTGAAATATTCAGCAAAGGGAAACGTTTAATTCGTCCAGTCAGCCGTTTAGTTGTTATACCTGATTTGACTGATGCTGATAGTACAGTAAGTACGGATTTTATTGAATAAAAATATGCACATATTTTGGGCGGCTGTAGAAAATCCTGCTACCATCAGGTGATTTGATTGGCTGACCAGACCTTAATGAACACAGCTGTGGTTTCTTACTAATTAAGCCCTAGTATCAGTGTGTTTGGATGCAAGAAGACCGCTTTCCTTGATTCAGACATTGCCTGTGTGGAATTGTTGAGTTGTTGTCAATAAACCAACAATTACCTGCGTGTCATCAATGAGAAATGTCTGCTCCTAGATGTTGAATAAACTGAGAAAAGAGACAGATGACTGAATGAGTTTTAATGGACCCACCATTCTGGTAGCAACTGCCAAATCAACCAAAAAGTCCTTTTAATTTTCTACAAGAATATTGTGAGAAGGTTCAGTATTGTAGGCTCAAAGTGTCACACTCTAATCAGCTAATTAATCCTGAGTCTCCTTTAAATGGTCTCTCAGTCTGGTTCAGTAGAAAGTTAAGTAGAAGGCAAAAGTGTGGAAGAAAAAGGTGCACAAGGCAGCAGGGATGACCGCAGCCTGGAGAGGATTGTCAGAAAAAAAGGCCATTTAAATGTGTGGGGGACCTTCACGAGGAGTGGACTGAGGCTGGAGTTAGTGCATCAAGGGCCACCACACACAGACGGATCCTGGACATGAGCTTCAAATGTTGTATTCGTCTTGTCTAGCTGCATAAGCGTCTTACCTGGGCTAAAGAAAAAAAGTACTGGTCTGTTGCTCAGTGGTCCAAATTTTGCAACTTTCAGCTTTCAGAGTCTGGAGGAAGAATGGAGAGGCACACAATCCAAGATGCTTGAAGTCCAATGAGAAGTGAAAGGCTGTAAAACGTAATGCCAGATTTTCTGGTGGAAGACAAAGGATACTTTTTGCAGACGACGTCACGCTGAGTGAATCAACTAATAATGGCTCTAATTTACATGTATTTATTTCTCCCCCATCCTACTTCCCCTCCTAATGCTGTGACCATTGGAAATATGCCCAAAATCTATATGATCTAAAAATGAACAAATACTAAACAGTATATGTGTTTGATTTAATTGAAAATGTCTTACTGTGACTGGTACAAATATCTCATCCCCACAGAAATATTCAAGAAGATAACAATGGTTCCCTTTCGAGAGTACTCTCGTATTGCGTTTGCTAACGCTACGGGGGAATTCCTTTCCTCGAGATATTGAAGCAAAATTTTTATCCTAAAAATTCACGGGGGCCATATAACACGCAGTGCAGCTGCACAGCTCTCAGCAGGAAGCTGCTGCGTGCTGATTGGCTGTGCCGCTGCAACTGCAGCAACCTATGGCGAGACCGCTGGGCGGGACGGACCAATCGGGTCCCTCTAAATTCCCGCCACAAGGGGCAACAGAATTTGCATAGCCAAGGGTACATAACTCCCTGTTTTGCTAGGTTAGTCAGATTAATTCTTCTTCAGCGACTCACCTCGCTGAGCTCTGGATCGAAGCCTGCCGTCGACACGCACCCAGCGGAACTCTGCAGCCTGAGGACGTCGGATTCTCCGCCTTCAGCCTGCCTTCCAGCTGCGCCATCCGGCATATATCCTTTTTACCATTTACTATGTCTCGTTCTTGCGCCTCGTGCAGAGGCTTTATTGCGGACGAGGATTGACACATCATCTGCGCATCATGTCTCGGACGAGACCACGCGCAGGCTGCACTCAACCAGGGCGGCTGCCCGGAGTGCGACGAACTAGCGCTGCAGACCTTCGGCTCGGCTCGCCAGTTTCGACCGAATCCCGCCCTTGCTCTCAGCCTCTCGAGCCACGGAAAAAGAAACGTCGCTACCAGAGGCCCCCGGAGTGCTCTGGCGAGCACACGCCGATCATTTCCCCGCGTGCCTCGCCATCACCTGTCATGTTCGCCGAGGAACAGCACAGCTCCTCGCTTGGCGGCTGCTGTTTCTTCGGGCGGACCGGAGGAGGAGGAGGAGGATGACAGTCTTTCTTGCTGCATCCGAAAGCGGTGGTCGGATACCGCTCGAGCACGCCACTTCGACGCGACTGCCAGCGCGCCAAAACCTCGTGGACGCTGAGCTCATACGCCTGCTCACCAAGGCCGTGGGCGACCTCGGCATTGACTGGTCTCAACCGAGGAGCCCACGAGAAGCAGACTTGATGAGTGGTTTTTCGAGAACCGTCGCCAACCAACCGCTCAAAAACCAGCTCTCTTCTTCCCGGAAGTCCACGAGGAACTAACCAAGTCGTGGAAGGCGCCATTTTCTTCTCGCGCCAAATCCTCCTTTTCTTCAGCGCTCTCGGTGGTCGATGGCGCTCAGAAAAGAGGATACCAAGCGCTTCCTCCCCTCGAGGAAGCCGTCGCCGCTCACCTTTGCCCGCCCTCCGCCAGAGGATGGCAGTCTAAGGCTGTGCACCCTTCCAAAGCCTGCCGCACTACTTCCAACCTCGCCGGTCGAGCATACGCCTCCGCCGGCCAGGCGGCTTCAGCGCTTCACTCTATGGCGGTGCTTCAAGTCTTCCAGGCCGTTTCTTGGATGAGTCTGTCCCGGATAACGAGGTTCTGAGGGATCTGCGCGGCGCCACTGACTTGGCCCTGCGTGCCACCAAGGCCAACGCCCAGGCGATCGGCAGATGTATGGCCAACTTGACGGTATTGGAGCACCATTTGTGGCTTAACCTAACCGAGATGAAAGACTCGGACAAGACTGCTTTCCTGGACGCGCCCATGTCGCCTTCAGGACTATTCGGTCCCTCCGTGGTTGGATTCACGGAACGCTTCACTGAGGCACAAAAGGCTTCACAGGCAATGCGACATTTCCTGCCCAAGCGTTCCAGCTCCTCTACTAGCCGCCAGGCTAAAGCTGGACCAGCCCAGCCCACCAAGGCGGCGCAGCCAGCTCAACAGCCTTGCGCGGGCTTCAAGCCGCAGCAAACCTCCGGAGCGTCGAGGTCCCCGACCCAGCAATGTGTCGAAACCTGAGCCGGGCCGTCCTAGCCAGAGGCACGAAGAGAGGTTGGATAATACCCGCTTCGGCCGGTTTACCACCTCGCTCTCTTCCAAAACGTTCCCTAGCTCCCTTCAATCAGGTGGCTGGGAACATCACATACACAGTCAACGAGCCCGCAAGCAAACGCGCCGCCTGTACACAAACGCTGCTTTACGGCGACCCACATGGGTCACTTAAAAGAGTTTTTCTCTGTAGGCAGTGTGCCAGCAATAAAGCATGTACCCCTACACTCAATCACTCCCCCATGTTCCACAGCTCCCTGCACTCAGGTGGCTGGAAACACTATCCTCACAGACAACGAGCCCGTGCTCAAACGCGCTCGCCTGTACACAAGCACCTATATTATATGTCCCCCAGCCCCCTGTACTCAGGCGGCGGGAAACAATTCCCTCATAAGTGCCACTCTAACGCAACATTATCGGGCCACCGAGTCCCTGTTACTCAGCGACTCGACCCACAAATTAATTCAGCCCCTGGCTTCGAAGGCCGAGGCCTGGCAGGCCATCCCCGGCATTTCAAAATGGGTGTTGAACATAATAAAACAAGGTTACTCGCTACAGTTTGCTCGCAGACCACCGCGCTTTCGCGCCGTGGAAGAGACAACGGTGAGAAGCGACACAAGTCACGTGCTTTGAACCGAGATATCAAAACTGTTAATAAAAGGGGCGGTGGAAGCCGTGCACCCCTTACAGAGCGAGTCGGGCTTTTACAGTCGCTACTTCCTTGTACCAAAAAAGGACGGTGGTCAAAGCCCTTATGAAGCGCACATTCAGAATGTTGAGAACAAAACAAATTCTCGCGCACGTTCGCCCGGGAGATTGGTTTTTCACTGTGGATCTAGAGGATGCCTATTTCCACATACAGATAGCCCCTCATCACAGGCTATTCTTGAGATTCGCCTTCGAGGGGAAAGTATACCAATACAGGGTGCTACCCTTTGGTCCATCTCTGGCTCCCCGCACATTTACGGAGTGCATGGAAGCGGCGCTAACCCCGCTGAGGCTTCGGGGAATGAGAATTCTCAACTATCTCGACGACTGGCTCATAATAGCTCAGTCAGAGATACAGTTATTAAACCACAGATCTTGGCTTCTCAACCATTTGAAATGCTTGGGCCTCAGAATCAACGTGGCAAAGAGCTCATTGTCTCCCACACAGAACATTTCGTTTCTGGGTACAGTATTGGACTCACTGCAGATGAACGCGCGACTGACGTCACAGTGCGCGCTCTCTGTTCAGAACCGAGTGGTTTCCCTCAAGTCCGGTGCACTCACCCCTCTCAAACACTTTCAGAGGATGTTGGGTCTCATGGCCTCGGCGGCCCCAGTTCTCAGACTTGGTCTGTTACACATGCGCCCATTACAGCGCTGGCTGAATCGCCGCGTTCCAGCTCACGCATGGCTCTCGGGCCGATTACGAATCAAGGTAGATCACAGCTGTGTTTTGGCTCTGGCTCCTTGGAAAAATCCTGTCTGGTATCAGACGGGAGTGAGCTTGGGCACTGTTACGAAGTGGAAGGTTATCTCGACAGATGCATCCAACAGGTTGGGGAGCCCTTCACGAGGGCAGGCCAGTCTCGGTCTCTGGTCAGACTCGGAAAAGAGCCTTCACATAAACTGTCTAGAGATGAAAGCGGTCACGTTATCGCTAAGAGCTTTCCTTCCGACATAAAGCACCACCACGCCCTAGTCCGAGCGGACAGCAGGTCGGTGGTAGCTTATATAAATCGCCAGGGCGGTCTAAGATCTCTCAATCTGCACGCAATGGCGGAAAAACTCCTAATATGGGCAGAGCGCAACCTGAGTTCGCTGAGGGCGACTCATGTGCCAGGCATTCTGAATTTGGGTCCGGACATGCTGTCCAGGGACAAAGTGTCCCCAGCAGAGTGGTCTCTTCACGCACACACAATTCAGACAATTTGGGGCAGGTTTAGAGAGACAAAAGTGGATCTTTTCGCCTCACAAGACAATGCTCAATGCCTAACATATTTCTCCAAGCACAAGGATGCGTTGGCCCACGAATGGCCCAACCTTCCTCTTTATGCTTTTCCCCCAGTCTCAATGTTACCTCAGGTTATAGAGAGGATCAGGGAGAGCAACTGCGCTGTGCTTTTAATAGCCCCGCTTTGGAGAAATCAACCATGGTTCTCACTGCTAAGCCAGATGTCAGATACTGCTCCGTGGCCGATTCCGCTGAGGAGAGACCTCCTCATGCAGGCAAACGGCAGATCTGGCATCCCGTCCCGATCTATGGGCGCTTCATGTCTGGGCCATCAACGGGTACATGAGAACCTCTCTGAAAATGTATTAAACACTATTGCTGAAGCTAGAGCCCCGCGACCAGGCGGCTCTATTCAGGCAAATGGGCAGTCTTTTCAGACTGGTGTAAAACACGGATCCTGACCCCACACAATTGTGAAGTGTCAGAGGTGCTCATTTTTACAAGAGCTGCTGGACGCGGTCGCTCCCCTCCACGCCAAAGTTTATGTGGCCGCTATAGCAGCGCACCACATTCAAGTGAACGGACTGTCACTGGGAAAGAACGATCTTATCGTGCGCTTCCTTAAAGGGGGTAGAAGGCTTCACCCACCTCGCCCCCCTTCAGTTCCGATATGGGACTTGTCTACAGTCCTGGATGCCATGAAAGGTTCTTAAAGCTCCTGTCACTAAAGACCGCTTTTCTGCTAGCGATTGCATCAGTTAAGCGGGTGGGTGATCTGCACGCTCTCTGTGAGCCTCTTGTCTGGAATTTGGGCCAAACGATTCTAAAGTCGTCCTCAAACCAAGGCATGGATACGTACCTAAAGTGCTTTCAACTCCGTTCAGAGCACAGGTCATTTCACTTTCAGCACTTTCATCATCGTTAGATGAAGAGGATGCTAATTTGCTCTGTCCTGTCAGAGCGCTGAGAGTTTACATAGAGCGTTCTGCTGTTTTCAGGCACACTGAACAGCTCTTTGTGTGCTTTGGCGGCTGCACCCGCGGGTGCGCGGTTTCAAAGCAGACCTTGTCACGTTGGATAGTGGATGCTATCTCACTGGCTTATGAGTCTGAAAATCTCAGCTGCCCTATAGGCGTCAAAGCCCATTCGACTAGAGGCATGGCCTCTTCGTGGGCTTGGTCTACTGGCATTTCTCTGAATGATATCTGTGCGGCGGCAGCCTGGGCCTCACCGTCCACGTTTATCAGGTTTTATAATTTAGAGGTTCCTGCCCTACAGGCTGGGCTTCTTGCTGTGTAAATACATCTGACCCATTAAGGGTCGATATTCTGGCCTGGGTAAAGTATTTGTATAAGTCATAAGCACTCCTTATATGACTCAGTTATCTGGTCATTCACTATTCATGGCCTGACTACGTCTGGTCTACTCATATATATATATATATATATATATATATATATATATATATATATATTGTATCTTATGTGTTATTTCATTAGATGGCCCGACTCAGGTCTGGCTTATATATTGGGACTTCATGATACCATGTTACGGCCCACTTAGGTCGGCTTGGGTATGGTGTCTCCGGGCTTCAGAGCCGTTAACCAAGCACGGCGTTTTGCATTGGTTCCCCGTAGCGTTAGCAAGCGCAATACGAGAGTACTCTCGAAAGGGAACGCTTCGGTTACTAACGTAACCTCGGTTCCCTGAGAAGAGGGAACGAGTATTGCGTTTGCTTGCCGTGCTTCGCTTTCTCAGGAGTCACTTCAGTCGATTAACCTGACTAACCTGGCGAGACAGGGAGTTATGTACCCTTGGCTATGCAAATTCTGTTGCCCCTTGTGGCGGGAATTTAGAGGGACCCGATTGCAGCGGCACAGAATCAGCACGCAGCAGCTTCCTGCTGAGAGCTGTGCAGCTGCACTGCGTGATATATGGTAATTTTTAGGATAAAAATTTTGCTTCAATATCTCGAGGAAAGGAATTCCCCCGTAGCATTAGCAAACACAATACTCGTTCCCTCTTCTCAGGGAACCGAGGTTACGTTAGTAACCGAAGCGTTTTAAGAGTTTAGAAATATCTTGCATATTATAATGAGTGTGTCTTCTGGAGCCATTTGGTCTCTTCTTTCAATCCAGGCAAATGGTAGAGTGATTGAATTTAAATTCCCTTTGTTAACATATGTTTCCATTTGAAAGAAGTGACTGCCTGATCTGAGTACTTAAGGTGATGTAGCAGAAAGTTCAGGGCGCAATATTGTAATTCAGATTCGCCCGTAACGTTGTGTATCCAGCCAACGTTACGTAGCCTATGGAAAGTCAGGAACGCATCTCTCACTCTTTACTTAAGTGTAGCCACAATGACGGTCTGTTCATCTGGCAAACGGCCAGATGGCTCGCGCATCTCGTGAGTTATCAGATCATACTAAAACCCATGTCTCAACCCCCCGGCATTCCAATACAATTTATGGTATGAAACGGCACCACGATGTCTGAAAGACCACCTTTTGATCACCCTTGGGAGATAACAAACAAGCTCGTCTTGACTTTTATGGCTCCCAAATGGCCGAGCCAGAAGAGTCTACGCGCTACACACACACCTAGTCACACACACTTCTTACAGGAAAGATAAGCAACGATCGTCATGTGACTTTTATTGCCCCAAAAGGCCAGACCGTGTAATCGGACACCTCACACACATAGAGTTCCACTAGTATCAGAGGAATATATGATTAAAAGCCACCTCAAAAACGTATTAAATGCATACTTTTTTGCTTGAAGTGTTTTTATATGTGTCTGTAATAATTAGGAGGATTATATGAATGTTAACTCAAGCTGTGTACGACAATAGACAGTGGAAAACCTGGATTTGTGTGTTTCCACCTCTCAGACCAGTGGTTCATGGTACCATTAGAATCAGAAAAACTCAATCGTACCGAATCTTGTAAAATAATTTAAAGGACATGCATTATTACAAAGATACCAGCTTTGTTAGGAAAAATGCATGAGCATGTCTTCCCCGGATAGTAGCCAGGAGGAGGAACTCAGCCGAACAAAGAACTTTGTTTCGCGCCGAAAACGCTCAGATCGATTGGACCATCCAGGAAATGGGCATCGCTCTACCTGATCTACAAGTACCTTTAATGTCTATATTTCTGCTCTCTTTATGCATATTTAGTATGTACTTTCTGTGTGAATTGTAGTGTTATCTTTAGTCTGTGTTTATTAAACTTCCAAAAGATATTTTTGAATTGAATCTGTTATTCGTCCACATACACGAAGTCAATGAAACTTACGATTTTAAACGTTACCTAAAGCTATCTTGTGCTACTATTGTAGTAAGACAAACTGTATGAACATATGAAATATTAATTTGTCCTGATCAGTAAAGTTAATGTTTCTTATGCGCTAGTAAAGGAGTAATCCCTTATTGAGAATTGATTTGAAAGTCTTTAACTAATTTGCAGGACAAACGTAGTAAGATAATTTCAAGCAATCCCGTATAGGTTACTTGTATTTAATTAAACATTTTCCTTATCGGAAAATTTAAATAACGTAATGAACGACTAGCAAATTATATTCATAAGCTCATGAATATTATATCCCTTAATTATTCCCAGAGATATTAGACTCATAGTCAATATTGTTACATAAAAGTATTCGATGTTTTGAGGATCTTTGAATTGATTATGTAATTGGAATTATACATTTATCTGACTGTTTAATAAATTGTTACATTTTGATTTATTCTGACTTACTCTGGAATTATTAACGATCTCTATGAGATCATGAATGGGTACTTTCCAAAAAGGGTTAAACGGAATAATTAAATGTGTGTCTAACTATTAAACATAAATGACCAAATAACCAAATTGGCATTCTAATCTAAATTCTAAATTATGATAAAATGGAGTCAGATAAAGAGGAATTGGAATTAGATCCATTTTGCCCAGCTGAGAACACCGAACACGCAAATCCCTTCACCCGCTCTTTGCTGCCGCCATTGGAGCGATTTCAGCGGTCTTACAGAAGTTTCCACAGTCTGTTTTGGTTTGGGGAGCCATGTCATCGGCTGGTGTTGGTCCAGTGTGCTTTATTAAGTCCGGAGTCAACACGGCCGTCTACCAGGACATTTTAGAGCACTTCAAGCTTCCTTCAGCAGACAAGCTTTGCTGACTCCAGCAGGACTTGGCACCTGCCCACAATACCAAAAGTACCAAACCTGGTTCAATGACCATGGGATTGATGAGAGACATGACCGTACAATGCAAAAGAGCTGAAGCCTGCTATTGAAGCTTTCAATGCAAAATGCTGATGTGTTCATTCATGCGTTCAGGAGCTCAAGGCTAGATTATTGTAATGCTCTACTGGGTGGTTGCCCTGCTCGCTTAATAAACAAACTCCAGCTGGTCCAAAACGCAGCAGCTCGAGTTCTTACTAGAACCAGGAAGTATGATCACATTAGCCCGGTTCTGTCAACACTGCACTGGCTCCCTATTAAACATCGCATACATTTTAAAATCTTGCTTATTACTTACAAAGCACTTAATGGTTTAGCTCCCCAGTACTTGAGTGAGCTCTTAACACATTATACTCCATCACGTCTACTGCGGTCTCTAAACTCTGACCAGCTGATAATACCTAGAATATCAAAATCAACTGCAGGCGGTTTCAAAATATGCTACGCAGTATTAAAATACAGCAGTAGTACAAGCTCTTGACTGGTGGAAAGCAAATGAAAGGCGCTTCCCGCGGCTGGCCGCTCTAGCAAGGCGTTATCTCTGTATTCCCCGGGCACCAGTGCCATCTAAATCCTTAATGCTTTTCGTTGTGTGGTTTTGGTCAAGTTTACTAAAGTAGCCTAAACATTGTCACGTATTGACGGTTTATAGAACAATTACTCAGAGTCTCCCTGTTTCGTTTCAAAGAACAGCACAACAGTCGGGCGCGTCAAAACACTTCCTCAAACAGACAAGGCGCGCAGTCAGCGGAGGCTCGCACTGCGGAGACAGACGAAAATATAAACAAGGCTGCCGCGGGTCTAACTGTCAACAGGCTGTGCTCCAGACTAGCCCACATCATTTAGACATGTTACTTTTTTAAAAATAAAAACCAGTCAAGCTGTGGATTGAGGTAGGCCTGCTATTTGGATTTGAGGGGAAAAACTATTCCGGTTCTTCAAAGCTTCAAACGGATTCAGTGTATTTTCGTTTTATTATCTTAATTTGGAAAGTATTTAATAAAAAAAAAGTGTAGGCCTATTTATTTTATGCTTTTTATTTATTTGATTTTATTCAGTTTTTCTCTGTTGTCAAAAAAGCTGCAGGTGCGTGAAAATATGATAATGTGTGAATCCAGGTTCTGTTGTTGAGCTGTTGTTGAGCTGTTTAAAATCCTTTTTTTTTATTGATTTCATGTAATATTCTAATTTTCTGAGATTTTGAATTTTAGGTTCATAAGCTGTAAGCCATAATCATCAAAAATTATAACAAATAAAGGCTTTAAATATCTCACTTTGCATGTAATGAGTCTATATAATTATTAGTGTCGGTTCCCGCCTTCTTCCTCCCGGGTTTTCGGCACCAGTGTAACGAAGTTCGTTTGTTGGAAGGAAGAAGGCGGGAACCGGCGAACGTTCAAAACAGACTTTAATGAAAATAAATAAACAAAACAAAAGTAAACCGCGGGCAGCCCCTCACGGACGACTGCCCGCAAACACACACTCACACATAATAAAACGTGGGCAGCCCCTCGCGGACGACTGCCCACCGACACAACAAAACATAAACAAAACTCAACACAAATTCCAGGCCTGGTCCTCTCTCGACTTCCGCTGCCTTCGCTCCTCCTTTTATGCTCCCGTCACTCGGCCGCGAGACGAGACCGGTGTGACGCGCAGCTGGCACTCATTATCACTCGTCACCTGTCCCGCTCTCGCGGTCCCTCGCCCCGCTGCTTGCCACAAACAGTAAAAAACGCGTTTAAAGACGCGCTTCAGACCGGCAGGATCTACAAACAAAGTTAGACCATTCATGACCCTGTGCCCAATCACCCGGCGGGTGGAAACTACACTGAGTTTTCGACCACCGTAAAAACACTTGGACAGGATGAGTGGATCATATTCCAAAACCAGGAAAGAGCATTTAGGAAGACCCTGGATACGAAACACCTTGAAGATAAACACAACTTTCTCTTCTCGGGAGAAGCGCCGTAAAAATGGCTCTGACAGCTTCCGGGGCGCAACGCTGTTCGTGCGACTCGTGACACAGGCTCCGTGTTTGATGTTTGTTTTGTTTGTTTTTATACTAAGAGTTTTTTAGTTTTGCTTATTTATTTATTTATACGAGATGGCTAATTTCTGGGTTATTCTGGGCCTCCTGGTGTTTATTTCTCAACCAATATTGGCCATGTGGACAATGCCAACAACGCAGACGGGAGCATCAACAGTGAAAAACCTGGTTTACTCACGTGGACTGCTGCTGGATTTGCGCCCGCTTGCTGTTTTGCCGTCTATGGATTCAATACTTTTTTAAAAATGTCCCGAAATGTCTCTTGGTTGGCATCAGTTGGAAAAAACTCAACATTAAAGTGAAACGAAGGAAAAGTGGTTCGAGAGGAGGAATACTCAAAAGGCTACGGAGAAGAGGTAATAGATTGCCCTTACGTGCTATCATATTATTAAATGTTAGATCCCTGAGAAATAAAACTGACGAACTTTCTGCATTGATCAAATATGATGGGGATTATCGTCGCACAAGCCTTTTTTGTTTTACTGAGACATGGCTCTCCCAGGAATCAGCGGATTTTTACCTTGATGGATTTACTTTGATTCGGTTTGATCGAGATACCTTTAAAACTCAGAAAACTGTTGGTGGGGGCCTGTGTATGGCTGTGAATAACAGATGGGCTACAAATTTTACACTGAGGGAAACTGACTGCTCAAAACATTACGAAACATGGTGGTTTCCTTCCGACCTCATTATCTCCCTCGAGAATTTACTCAAATAACAGTGATACTGGTGTACGTCCCGGGTCCTGATTTTATATTAGCTGCTGAATGCATTACAGATATTTTTAATAATATTGTAAACAGAGTTGGAGATGGTGTGTTTTGCTCGGAGATTTCAATCGATGTGACATTGCTACACTCCTGCCGCACCTGGAGCAATATGTCACTTGTGTTACTAGGCTGGAAAAAACATTGGACTTGTGCTATGGAAATATACCAAGTGCTTACATCTCCACGGGACGCCCACCTCTTGGTCGTTCCGATCATAATGCTGTTCTGCTTCTACCCCGATATAAGCAAAAATTAAAAACTGAGAAAGTGCAAACTAGGACTATCCAGGTATGGGACTTTGAATCCACTGAAAAACTAAGAGGATGTTTTGAAGTAACAGATTGGGATGTATTTGTTAAGGATTGTGGAAATGATGTAGATATGCTAAATGCTTCCATATCTGGGTACATAGATTTCTGTGTTGACAGTGTCATTCCTGTAAAAAATTTGAGGTGTTACCCTAACAATAAGCCTTGGGTTACAAAGGATCTGAAACATTTTTTAAATCTTAAAAAAATAGCTTTTTTAATTGGAGATAGATATGGTTTTAACAAATTACAGAAAGATCTGAAGCTAAAAATTAAGCAGGCCAAACAGCAATATAAACGCAAGGTAGAGGAAAAGTTCACAATGGGGAATGCACGGATGGCATGGCAGGGCCTAAATACTATGATGGGAAGAAATCAGAAGCAACACAGTATCCAATGCCCTGACTCTGCCAGCTTTGCTACTGAACTGAACCAGTTTTATGCCCATTTTAATGATGACCATTTAAATTAACTCTGGACTCCTATAGAGCACTCTGATTTTCTCCCCATAAGAATTGAGGAACAAAATGTGGGAAAGGTTTTGATGAAAGTCAAACCCCAAAAGGCATCAGGGCCGGATGGAATAAAGGGCAAAGTACTGAGGGAATGTGCATCTCAGCTGAAGGGTGTGTTGACACAACTTTTTCAGTTGTCTCTTGATTTTAATGTTGTACCACGAGCATGGAAGGAAAGCACCATCATCCCGTTACGAAAAAAGCTCATGCTAAGGCGCTTGAGGACTATTGACCAGTAGCTTTAACATCAGTGCTCTGTAAGTGCATGGAGAGAGTAGTTTGTGTTGGACTCGGCATCAATTCCTCGAGTCCGCGTGTTCGTTGAATGAGGAGAGCAGGAACAAAATATAGTTGAACTCTTTTAATGAATAAGTAAGTCAGATGAAGATAGCATACAGAGCTCTGGGTCACAACTGTCCCTGATTTACACAATCCTATGCAAGGTTTGTTCAGGAAGTCTGCAACAAACTTGCCTTTCCCTGACCCAATATTTATACACAAAAAATACATAAGTTGTCTTTCTTTGGGAGTCAGATGATTTTCTGGTCAGCTGTGCTTCGTTCGCAACATCACCCCTCCAATTTCCTGGACAAAAGACTGCTTCTTTGTTAACACATACAAAAGCACTCTAAGAGCACAGCAAAATGCATAGCAAAACAACTTCTCATATGGATCTGTTATAAATACCAAAACCCTCTGGCTGTTGCACTCATGACTCTTATGCCCAACAGAAAGTACATATAGTCTTAAAGCAAAATCATTTCATAAGCTAACATTATCTTGAATTTACTATTGTTAATGATTAATTTCTACAAGCGTTGTTAGCAATAGTGCACAAACAAATATTTATTCTCAACAATCCCCCTTTCGATCTCCTGAAACAGGAGATCGACCTCTTACAAAGTATCCTCTTCCTCATTCTCTTCATTGCTTTCCATCAGCAGTGGCATCATATATTTTGGGGAAGCCTCCTTACCCTCCACTGCTGTCACGATGAGCCTGTTACAGAGAGATCTAATACATGGTACACAACAACAACCACAGGCAACCAATATTCCTATGAAGGTTGCTGCGGAGACGAGCAAAGACATCATAATTCCTTTCCATTTTCCAAATATATTCGTCATCCATTCTTCCAGTGGATTGTCTATACCTGAATGCTCATGCATAGTCTTAGATAGGGCCCTCAATCCTTCTAGGGCTCTGGTGACAGACCCATCTGGAGCTGTGTTATTGGGAATGAACGCAGCATGAATCTCCAAACATTGCACACACACCCTTTTTCAGCTAACAGCATATCTAAAGCCATCCTGTTTTGAACTGCCATCAGTGACGTTGGAGCTAACTGTCCCGCTAATCCCTCTACAGCATCTCTGGTCAAATTAGATAACCTTAACACATTGTAATGCACATAGTTTATTCTATCCACATTTTTATTAGGCGTCACTGGAAATAGAGCTGCAAATGATTGGAATGTTTTCAAATCCTGCTGCTATCTGATCAGCTAATTTATATTCATTTGGGACTCCCCTCGGTATTCCAACTGCATCTATGTAGGTGGTGCTGTCTTTAGTCAAGTCAAATGCTCCTAGGTCCATCTTACTTAACACATGTCTCTGTCTGCGTCTGTTAAGCTCTACTATACTTGCCTTACCTTCCAGTCTCTTAGTCACTTCTCCAATCAGTACTAGTGGTGCTCCCAGCCTTACCATCGCACACATCCCTTTGGCCTTCTTTGGTATCCTTACAAACAACCTTCTTTCACAACAATAGTAATACAATCCTGCTCTAGCCCATGGTCCTATTACATTCCCTGGATCCTGAACCACAATTTTACACCAAGTGGGGTCTATTTTCCCTAAATTGATCATTACATTTCTCCTGGTGAAGTTAAAACATGTATAGTTCCCCGGTTGAGGTGTAAATGGACCTGTCCGTGTCTCATTATTTATCAATGGAAAGACTGATGCTAGAGTGGTACAGTTTGAAGGGGTTGCCTCATTGGTCAATTGTAACATGCATTGGTAACCCCATCTATCTTCAGGATATAGTGGAGCAGGTTCTATAAACAGAGTCGGTCTAGCCCTAGCACATCCTACACAATTTTCCATGTTCTGCTCTCTAGCTGTGTTAATTATCCATTCTAACCACAAATTTATTTCCCCATATGCTGTTGCTTTTTCAATTATGTCTTCAGGCTTTAATTTGGTATAATCAACAGTAATTACAAAATGTTCTCCTGACTGTGTCACATTTGGAGGTATTGGTTGATTTATAAAATTTATCTTAATCAATGCTCCGATATCCCTGTCTGACATGTACACCCCTATAATGAAATATGCAACATCTTTTTTGAAAGATGATCTGTCTATTCTGTTCAGGGACAATGTCAGTGGGTTCTGTGATGCATGAAAATCTCTTTGGAATCCTATTCTTCCCCACCAGTCTCTATGTTCTTTACTCAAATAACGTAAGTCTGGCGTCCAAGCCCCTGTGAATTTAGTCACTTGCCCCCAGTTCTCACAGGCTCCTGTAATATAGGGTCCTGGATGAGATGGCCAATCTCCTTGCTCACACTTATCTATGAATGCTGGGGGAGCACAAAAATACACATCATACCCCCTCCATGACCCATTTTTTCCTCCACAATTAATTACTTGACATAAGTCGAAAGTGAATGATGTAGTTGACCCCTTCTCATAATTTAGTTCTATGCCCCCGTATCTTTCCAGGCAAAAATTTTTCCCTTTACGCAGAATCTTATACTCTTGTGGTGCCCTTTTTCCTCTGTTATGCCCTCTTTCTCTCAGATATGCCATAAAAAATATGACACCCATAATGATTAATGTCAATCCCACTACTATTCCTAATACTTTCTTATTTTCCCACAACACCATTTTTACACTCTTTTACACCTCTAAATAACCAAGAGATAAGCATAAATAATAGTTTAGTACAAGTTAATATTACTCTCAAAATTAGAATGTTCTGTCTGTGAGTTTTTAGTCTGTTTGTTCTCTATCAAGTGTCTCTGTCTCCTCCCCCTTTTGGTCCTGCAGTTCCTGCAGGGCCACTCTTGTGTCCTCCAATGTCCTCGATGGTGGTTCTGCCGGTGCACAACACGTCCAATGGTACCACGTGTCCCCTTTGCCTTCTAACCTTACACTGTGTGATGTTCTCTCCGTTACCTTATGAGGACCAGTCCACCTTGGTTGATTCCACTTCCTCTTGAAGACCTTCAGGAGGACCCACTCTGTGCCTGACCAAGTCCAGCCTTAGGATCTGGTGCCTGTGATCTGTCAGCAATCTGTTTTGAGAAACTTGAGACAAGAGACGTTAGTTTGTCATAGTATGGTTTGTATTGTAGTGGTTCACAGTCTGTCAAATTCAACCCAGCTGTTGGACCTGGAAATTGTCTTCCAGTCAGCAGTTCAAATGGTGTAAAGCCAGTTACCCTGTTCAATGAAGATCTTACAGCCATCAAAGCAATTGGTAACGCGTTTAACCAGTTCAATTTAGTCTGTGCACAGATTTTAGCCAATTTTGTCTTTAGATTCAAATTCATCCGTTCGCATTTCCCTTGGGATTCTGGATGATAGACTGATCCAAGCTATGTTTCAGGCCTAGTACCTTTTCCACAGCTTGTAGATCTGCGTTCTTAAAGTGTGTACCATTGTCTGACCGAATTTTCCTAGGGAACCCATACCGAGGTATGTAATGATTGATCAAACATTTCACTACAGATTGAGTGTCTTCAGATTTTGTGGGCCATGCCTCAGGCCACCCAGTGAAACTATCCACCATGACCAGCATATATCTTTTCCCTTGGACCCTTTCACCCATGTCTGTGAAGTCAATGACCACCTCTTCTCCTGGGCCATTCCTCAATGGAAACGCAGCCATGTGAGGTTTGATGGTAGATTTTATATTGTGTTGAACACACATTGAGCACTCCCTAATGAAGGCTTCTAAGGTTTCCTTCATATAAGGATGCCACCAGTGTGCAAGAGCTCTCAACATCTGAGCCCTGCCAAAGTGAGCTAGGCCATGTGCCTCAGCTAGCAATGACTTCATCATGGCTGGTGGAATAACAGGTCGCCCATCTACAAACCTCCAGGCGTTGTTGCCTTTGATTGCCCCTCTTTCGAGCCACATAGATTTCTCTTGTGGGGAGGCTGCCTCTTGAGCTGCAAAGATATGCTCCCATGTTAATGCTGGCAAGTGGTCAGTTACCTGTTGTTCAGAAGACAGAAGCTGGTGAGCTACATTATAATTAGCTGCTTGTTTTGCTGCCTGCTGCCTGATTTCCCTTAGATGTAATTGTTTCATTTTTTTCATGTCCCTTGCACTTTATTACAGCTACCTGTTCTGGTAGTAAAATGGCTTCTGCTAACTGCTGCATTTCTACCTGATGCTTAATTGGCTGTTGTGCAGCTGTCATAAATCCTGCTCTTTTCCATTTAGTTAATTCAGTATGCACTGCCCCTACTCCATATGCTGAATCTGAATAAATGTTCACCTTTTATCTTTCCCCACTTCAACGCTTCAATTATAGCCATGACTTCTGCTCGCTGACTGTTTTCCTATCAGCTTGTCTGCCACAACTGTCTCAAATCTGTCGCCCACTTTTCTGACCACTGCGTATCCTGCTTCTAATTCACCCTTATAATTTCTGTGACAGCATCCATCTGTAAACAGATCCTGGACCTCACCCTCCAACCTCGTAGCTTCTAAATCAGGCCTGATTTTACCTTCCATTTCTACAGTCAGTTCACATACATGGGACTGCCCTTCAGTAATATAGTCTGCCATGTTGATGCCTTCATGAGTAAAGGTCAAGTTCGGCCATGATAGGACTTTCAGGATCCTATCCTGTCTCAATGATGACATTGTGAATGCTGTTGAAGTCACATAAGCCATCACTGTGTGAGATGTCAAAATGGTTAATGCATGCCCCATGACTACATGTGCTGTTTTCTGCACAATTTTTGCCAAGCCTGCTGCATATCTTGTGCATGGATGCTCCTTTGCTCTGTTTTATCTAGCAATATACTCACATACATCAGAACTTTTCTTTTGCTATCAGCTTTCTGAAACAGCACTCCATTGACAGTTTGTTTTCCTCTGATACATCTAAATAGAATGGTTTGTCATAGTCAGGGGTGGCTAGGTCAGCTGCTAATGCTAAAGCGGACTTGAGGTCAATGAACAATTGTTCAGCCTCCGTTGTCCAATCCAGTACAGCTTTTAGCTGTCTGGCTCCTTTATGCTGCACCAGCTGTCTTAGTGGCGCAGTTTTATCTGTATATGCAGGAATAAACTGCCTGCTGAATCCTGCCAACCCCAAAAATGACAACATATCTTTCACCGTGACAGGTTTTGGATGATGTAAAATGGCAGATCTATGCTGTGAAGAAATTCGCTGCCCTTCAGCTGACACTACTCTTCCGAGGAATGTGACCTGAGGTCTACACACCTGCAGTTTGGATTTACTAACCTTGAAACCTGACTGGTAAAGCTGTAGTAAAACTCTTCTTGTCGCCTCAACGCATGCCTCAGGTGTCTCTGCTGCGATTAGTAAATCGTCCACATACTGAATTAAAACTGTTCCCTCAGGCATGTCACACTCCTGCAACATCTCCTCAATGTGGTTAAAAATCCCAGGGGATAAAATGAACCCTGTGGAACTCTGCTATACCTGAACCTCTGTCCCCTGAATGTGAAAGAAAATAAATCTCGTAGGTGTTCTGCCAGTGGTAAACAATAAAAAGCATTCGCCAAATCTATACACGTAAACCACTTCTGTTCTGGTCTAATAGTAGTTAGTGCAGTGTACGGGTTGGGCACAGGAAGAGTGGGTGTTTTTATAACTGCATTTATGCGCTTAGATCATGTGCCATTCTATACTTTCCTGTATTTTGTTTTTCTACAGGTAGAATTGGCGTGTTCCATTCAGAGCTAGAAGGTTCCAGTACACCTGCCTGAATCAGGCCTTGAATGGTGTCTGCAATACCCTCTTCAGCCTCTGGTTTATGGGGATACTGGGACTGCCAAATTGGTACATCACATGTCAATTCAAAACTCACTGGTTTCATAGATCTACACCACCCCACATCCGTGGGTCCTGAAGACCATAGGTCCTGTGGCAGATCCTCAATCATGGTGTCAGCCAGGTCATGATCAGTTTTTTCTCTACCATGCCATCTTGTGACCCATTTGTGTTGCAGTGTCACTGCATTTTTAGTGATCTTATTAATTCTGTATCCCTTTTGTTTTGGAGAATACTGTACCCCAGGAATTTGAGTGTTTAGCCAATCAGTCGCATCTAGCATGCGTTTGTCATTGGGCCCAGATCTTTAGCCTGATGCTCTGGGTGAATGGCTAACGTGATGTGAGGCCAAGCCTCCTTATGCATCATGTACCATTCTTCCTGTTCAAGTGTCAATTGCACAATTCCTACTACTCCTTCTGGGCCTACTAGTATCCCTGTACATTCAATTTCCCATTCTTTACCCTCTTAGTCTCTGTTAAATTCTTCCTGATACCATTCATGTTGGTTTCTATCATAAAATAAAGTTACATGTGGGGGTCGTGGAGGCATGTATGGAGCAATGTTCAAAACCCACGGCTTCCAGAGCGAGTACAGCTCAAGCAGACCCTGCTCTTCCCTAGCCTCAGGATACAATTCACCCCAATAGATGTCTGCCCCCTCTGGATCTTTGGCATCTGAAAGTAGCCATTGTCCACTTGTGTTTCCATGGGGAGTCAGTGAGCAGTTGACCATCTTTCCCCTTTGAACTTGACTATCACTCCTCAGAACTGCAAAGGATTGAAGCTCCTAGTTTGATCAATAAGTCTCCCCAGCAGGTTGGTTGGTGCTGATTGAGATAACAGAAAACAGTGGTTAACAGTCTGTTGTTGCACTCGTAGATAGAGGTTTAGAAAATGACAGTCTTTCACAAGCCCCAGAGAAACCCATCACCCTCGTGGTTTTGTCAGAAATCAATGTGTGGTCCATGTGGATGTTTAAGGTGGAAAATGTGGCTCCTGTGTCAACCACAAAGTTCAGACGGTCTTTGTTGACCTCCATACTGAGCAGGGGTTCCCTCCTAGCCCTGCTTGGGTCTCTCTGTGGGCTGTGTCAATAATAGTCCAGCTCAGCTTCCTCCGCCTCCCAAACTTGGTATTGGGTGCCTGTCTGGTCTGGAGCTAAAGCTGCATGCAGTGCTGTGTACTGAACTGTAGGTGGGGCATAGAAAGCCCTGCCTCTTGGTGCTCCTCTACCTCTTGCTGGGGTTCCCCTTCCTCTCTGGGCTGTCTGTGCCTGAGGACACTCTCTGGCAAAATGACCCATCTGGCCGCAGGAGAAACAGTGACCACTCTGCCTTCCCACTCTGCCACCTCGGTTGCCCATGCTCATCATGCCCCTCACACTATAACCCACACTTGGCTGCTGCCAGATTTGACGAGCTCTAGGTTGAGCCATGACATGAGAATTAACCTCTGGCCATGCTGGTTGATCAATTATTGTAGTTGGATATTGAACCAACTGTTTTGGTTTCTCTTTTTGTTTTCATTGATTTTTGTCTGGCTTCACCTAACTGCAATTTAAAGAGCTGAGCTTTTAATTCTTCCAGCTCTGTTTGTTTAATCTTAGATTTTTCAAGAGCCCTGGTCATGTGATGTATCAAATGTCTCTCCCAGATTTGTGTTTCACTTCCTGGTATGTCAGGATTGTCTTTTAAGGCTGCTTTCACACTCTCAGTGGTCCCATCCAGTACTGCTACTCTAAACATTTCCTCATGTACCTTATCTGAGTGTGGGTGCACACCTGTATGGGCCTCCCATTCCTCCTTACACCTCATCAGAAAAGCTGCTGGGTTCTCTCCACTTTAGGTGAAAATCGAACATTATGGAGAGCCCCAAGGGGTGCAGGAAACAACTTCCTTATTGCGTTTCCCCATTTAGTGGATACTGAACTATACCTCACATCAGATCTGGAATTTATGGTTCCTGCAGCTGTCTCAATTTCTATCAATTGTCCGGCCGTAATTACTTGTCCTAATAAGGCTCTCATATCCCCAAGGGCCAGTTTGTGACCCTGGGTTAAAGTGAGCATTTTATTCAACCATTTGCCACCTCTCAGTGATGTGTGGTAATTTGTTTAAAATAGCACCCATATCTGTGAAGGACCAAGCCTGATATTCCTCCTGACCATTTCTAACCACTAGAGGGAAGTTGGTTACTGGTCCCTCTCTGGATACCTGCTGTTGTCTATTCTTGCTCCTTGTATAATATTCTGACCTAAGTGGTCCCTGTACTTGCATTTTTCCTTCTATTATTATCTCCAGTTCCTGTGTATCATGATCTCCTTCTCTGTCCCTAACTGTTCTCTCCTCCTCTTCCTGTATCATACTTTCCATATTCATTGGTTGTGGACGCTCCTAGATACCCCTGTCTCGGTCCCCAAGGTCTGATCCTGTCTTCCATTTTTTTCTTAGCTGACCACGTACATCTGTTCAATAACTCATCAGATTCCTCATGAATCCACTCTCTCCCCATATTATCTGCCTTACTTCCTTGTTTATTGGCTTTGTCACTTCCCTCTCCCTGATAAATGTGTTCTGACATCACACTATTTCCTCCATCTGCTCCATCTAGTACTTCCTCACCTAGTTCTGGAGAATCCTCTCTGTCTCCCTTTTTCTGACTTCTAAGTGTCCTCCTTTCACCTGCCATTGTCTTGCTCCTCCACCCTTAGTAACATCCAGCATTCCTCCATCTACATCATATACTGGAACCTGACAGTGAACTCCTCCCTCCTGATAGAGTGGTGGCGCCGTAGGTAAAACTGTATATATTGACTTACACTCTGTCTGTTTTTTGCTTTCCTCTGCAGATTTTTTGTTCTGCTTTTGCGCCGTCTTCCTCTTTTCTAAATTATCTAGAGCTGCAGCTAAGGTCAAATTATGCCACTTAGCAAAATTGTTCTGCAGTGTCTCTTCCTCATTCTTCCACTTTCTTTTTGTTAACACTCCTTTTTTCTCTTGCTGCCTGTGCGCATTGAATTTGTCATGACTGACTTTCTCTGTTTTTTTTAAAAGAACTGCCAAATCTATTTTACTACTATCCTCTAAATTATTTATCTTTTTGAACTCTTCATACAGAATGTTAATTTCTTTTTTCTTTTTATCCCTCCTTTTTGATTCAATTCCACTTATCACTTGTGCTGAAATATCTTCCCACTGGGTTTTTAATGGACCATATTTCTCACACTCTATATCAAATTCCCCCTCCATTCTGACTTTACATTTCACTGCCAGTTATATATTCTGTATATAATTGTGTATGTGACAAATAAAACTCTTGAATCTTGACTCCCTTGTATAGTATTCTGTTGATTTTATATATTTTTTATTTATTTTTATAGTTCCGTATGTGACTGATATGGGTGTTTTCCTCTATGTGGGCTCTCACAAGTTTCCCTGATCGCCCCTAGAACACCTTCTTTTAGTGGGCACTTTCCTATGTGGTTCTCACCTCGTCCCCCAGCGGATATACCACCAAGGTTACTCGGATCACCTAATTTTAGTGCCTTCTTTTAACCAGTCACACACAGCACCCTCCCTGTCATATAATATTTCTTCCTTTGTATATAACAATTTATCCTTTTATTTTTATTATTACTTTATTATTTTTATTATATCTATATATATCTAATTAACTTAAATGTTTTATTTATTATATTATTTATTATATATCTATTATATTATTTATTTATCTCTTTTTTTTTAAAATCCTTCCTAACTTTTTTTTCTAAACTTTCACCTTCCTCCTATAATCTTTTATTATAATCTATACTCACGCACACACTTTTTATCATATTTTATCTTTTTCTATTTTTTAGTTTGTACTACTGTACTTTTCTGAATGCGGTCTTCAGGGGTCGGACCGTGTGGTAGATTTCTCACCCCACTCCCCTGGGACCTTCCCCCAGGTTCCTTTATTCACTCGTCAGTGACATAGGCCCCCAGGCCTTTGGCCCTGGCCCAAATCTTTGTGTCCCAGACACTGCGTCCCTGACGCTTAATTACTTTGTGTCCCAGACACTGCGTCCCTGACGCTATTTTTATAATTTATACTTTCTTCATATGACTTATCCACACATAACAAAATGTTTCAATCACTTCACCACTCTTGACATCATAATTTAGAAAATAGCCAATTGCAGACTTTGATATAGAAAACAGGTGTCTGCTTACCTTTCTTTTGGTTCAGGCCGGCCTGATGTCAAGAGAAGATCAGAGATTGTCCACTCCTCCTCGGACTCCCCCTCACACGATCGGGGTCACCAATTGTTGGACTCGGCATCAATTCCTCGAGTCCGCGTGTTCGTTGAATGAGGAGAGCAGGAACAAAATATAGTTGAACTCTTTTAATGAATAAGTAAGTCAGATGAAGATAGCATACAGAGCTCTGGGTCACAACTGTCCCTGATTTACACAATCCTATGCAAGGTTTGTCCAGGAAGTCTGCAACAAACTTGCCTTTCGCTGACCCAATATTTATACACAAAAAAATACATAAGTTGTCTTTCTTTGGGAGTCAGATGATTTTCTGGTCAGCTGTGCTTCGTTCGCAACATCACCCCTCCAATTTCCTGGACAAAAGACTGCTTCTTTGTTAACACATACAAAAGCACTCTAAGAGCACAGCAAAATGCATAGCAAAACAACTTCTCATATGGATCTGTTATAAATACCAAAACCCTCTGGCTGTTGCACTCGTGACTCTTATGCCCAACAGAAAGTACATATAGTCTTAAAGCAAAATCATTTCATAAGCTAACATTATCTTAAATTTACTATTGTTAATGATTAATTTCTACAAGCGTTGTTAGCAATAGTGCACAAACAAATATTTATTCTCAACATTTGTCAGCAACTCTCCCAGGCAACGACTGATAAACTTGACCCTCTACAATTTGCTTATAGGGCTAGGCGCGGAGTTGAAGATGCCACCCTCACTTTGCTGGATAAGGCAGTAAAGCATTTGGACATGGCAAACTCGTACATTAGGATTTTATTTATGGACTTTTCATCTGCTTTTAATACAGTGAACATAAATACACTTTTAAGGCGTTTAGAGGAGCTTCATGTGCATCAAACCTTTATTTTATGGATTAACATTTTTTTACGGGACCGTCCCCAACACGTGATAGTAAATGGTAAAAGGTCAGAGAATGTAGTTTTAAAATCTGGTCTTCCACAGGGATGTGTTCTATCCCCGATTCTTTTTTCTATCTATACAAATGAGATTACCTGTAATAATGAGAATTTGATGCTGATAAAATATGCAGATGATATGGCATTGGTGGGATGTATGAGAGATACCCAATCACTGGACATTTATTCTGATTTTGTCAACTCTATCATGGCCTGGACAAAGGAGAGTTTTCTCCAGCTTAATATTGACAAAAACAAAGAACTGTGTTCCGGAGTAATTAATGCACGCACATTTTTTAAACCCTTGATCATTAATGGAGAGGAAGTTGAGCAGGTGGGATCTTTTAAATATCTGGGTACAGAAATTGACTCCCAGTTTAAATTTGATAAGCACTCAGAAAGTGTCTTTAAGAAGGCATATCAACGTCTAGGCTTATTGAGGAAATTGAGGAGCTTTAATGTGGAAAAAGATATTCTGATTGTGGTGTATAAATTCCTTATCGAATCTGTGCTTACTTTTAACATTGTATCCTGGTATAACTCTCTTTCTGTTAAATGCAAAAATAGACTTCTAAGGATTATAAACATAGCTGGTAAAATTATTGGTGAGAAACAAGAACCTCTGTCAGATCTTTATATTATGGCAGTAAAAAGGAAAGCATCTGCTATTGTGACAGACTCTGCCCATCCTCTGCACAGCTCATTTGTTTTACTTCCGTCTGGTAGACGATTTAAAGTACCTTTGGCGAAGAAGGCCAAATATAAGAAGTCTTTTATCCCGATGGCCGTTGACATTTTAAGCAGGAAATAGGGGAGGGGGTTATCTTGAATTGTGTGGTTGTCTGTTGTATTGTATTGTTGCTAGCTGTGTATTGATAGTTGTATATTGTTTCTTGAGCCTCTTGTCTAAAGACAATTTTCTACCCCTGTGGGGATAGACAATAAAGCTTTTTTGAATTTGAATTTGAATTTGACTCATCCGCATTTTAAACTGAGTTTATTTTAAGAACGAAACTTTTACAATCACCCGACGAAACGGAAGGCAGTTTGCATTACCTTTCCTGAAGTTTACAACCCGTGTACTGAAGAGAATGGCGCGAGCCAACGGCCTTCCTGAGGCCCAGACCGCGGACTCCCTTGCCGGCTGGATCGAGGCAGAGTTGCGCTTTTAGCGGGATATCGTTCAGCCTGCACTGGGGGCATCACGGAGAGGAACCCATCAACAAAAGCAGGTGGGCAAAGATAAACTTGCTTATTTATGGCAGAATAGGAAATGTAGAGCAATCCAAATTATTCTTAATAACAGTATATATCCAAATGTACCAGACGGTGTGAATAATATATCATATGTGCAGAATTACTACACTTTGAAATGCGCGCCTGAGAGGGTTGAAGGCGTGTTAAATGCACCGCCTTGGACTGGATTGTTATTTCCCGTACAATCCAGCCAACTAAACACTTCGCTGTTCACTGTCACTGAGGTGGAGAAAGTGGTTAATGATCTTCCCAATAACAAAGCAAGCAGATTTGATAGCATGACTTATGAAACGCTAAAATGTCCAAACAAATGGTGTGTCCAATTCTGACTAATATATTTAACATCTGTCTAGAGAATGGTAAAGTTCCAGAATCATCAAGGGGCCCTGATCCACCGTATCCCCAAAAAAGATAATATTCCTGACGACCCGTCTACCTGGAGAGACATTTCATTATTACCTACAGTATATAAGGTGTTTATGAAATGTATACTGTCGCGAATACTTCCATGGTTAGTAGAGACAGGAATACTTTCACCAAAACAAAAAGCTTATATTAATAGGCAGGGGATGAATGAACACGTTTTTTGTCTTAAAACGGGAATAGATGATTTTAAACACTCTACCAAGTTCTTCACTGTTTTCTTGGATTTTCGTGACGCATTTGGCACATTGCCCCACAATGTCATGCTTTACGCATTGGATGAAATAAGACTACCACAGCTGTATGCCAATGTAATTAAAGATGTTTATGATAATTCTTACATCCAATTCATATGTGGAAGCGCCCTAACCAATCCTATCCCACTCAAAATCGGCATCAAAACGGGTTGCCCGTGGAGTGCCATTAACTTCAAACTGGCGATTAACTCCTGGATGAAGTGGTTGTGCCAGTGCGCGCCAGCAGCTGTGTGATCCCCAAACCCAGTGCAAGGCTATGCGGATGATGTGGAAATCTCCTCAAGAGATGAAAGCGTAATTTACAGCATGCTCCTCCGCACTGATGAGTTCATAAGGTGGTCAGGTTTAGACATCAAACATACAAAATGTGCTAAAAACCTATCCTTATCTGGGTCATAAATTTAACGTCAGTGGTGATTGGGAGGAACAGATCACAGAGTTTTGTTATGAGTTCACCCGAAGACTTGGGCTGATCGATACTGCCCTACTTCCCATAATGATGAAAATTGAGGCTATCAGGCTGATTGCAGCGGCTAAAGTCCAACATCTTTTCCCGAATGTACATATCCCACAACATACATTGTCAGCAATGAACAACGAAACGGTGAAGCTGGTGAGGAAATGGTTTTGTCTTAATAATCGTACTACTCGGAACATTATCTTTCAGCCGCGCAGGAGCGGAGGTCTCGGCGCTTCAAACATTGAATGGCTCTACACCGCTTCCAGAACAGGACATCTTCTAAACATGCTCAACAATGACGATACAACTGAGAACTAGAGAACTAGCACGCGAATCGCTGTTTCTACATCTACAGCGTCGCAAAATACCTGCTGCATTCACAGACGAGTCTCAGTTTCTTGGCTTTAAATTAAAGCAGAACAGAAAGTTGGACATCAGAGCAGCCGGATTTGGAGTGCGCTTTGACTGGCTGGATTTAAATGATCTCTGCCACCGTACAGGAATACAACTGTCCTGGCTGGGACCCGACGGAGAAGTAGCTGCTCTTAATGGCAATATAATCACCGATTCGCTGGTTTCCACCCTAGCGATCCTCAATAAAGACAATACACCTCACCAGCTACAGATTAAACACACAAGAGCCTCACTTCTTAATCTCAGACAGACCCAAAGCGGACAGCACTGGACAGGCCTCAGATTACAAGGAAAACTTGCATTACTTCAATCTGCCGACCATTCAGTGTCCCATTCTGTCCTGACAAACCCATCAATCTCAGACGACATCCTAATATTTACGATTAAAGCAAGATTACAATGTCTCCCAACTAAATACAATCTGGCAACATGGTATCCATCAAAGCATGAGCCTTACTGTATATTACACCCAACTCAGCAGGAGAATGAGACGGTTTCTCACATATGAAACGGATGCCATAGTTATAAAGGACTTTATGTGGCCAGACATGACCGTCTGGTTGATTTGGACTTGCAAAAGATAAACTATGGACATGAGAGTGAGATGTACAAGCATAGCATCGTACAGGTTAACTGGTTTCATCAGAACACATCTGACAGGGACTATTTTAAAAACATTCCCAATACTCCTGACATTGTAATTGTAAAAGAAGTTATGAAGTATGTTTGTATTTTTGAGGTGGGTTGCTGTTTTTACCTGTATATGGACACTTGCTATTATTCAAAACTATTGAAATATCAACCCCTGGTAGATCTCATCCACAGACTGGGATACCGCTGTACACTAATAACTCGTTTGGGAGTTTAGGCCATGTCCATAAGAATGTGGTCCGATGGATGCAGTTGGGCTTGCAAGATTTTGCTCCGTTTCAGTCACCATAGGGAGCATGCAGATATGGAGACAGAGATGTTTTGTTTATCCTTAATGTGTAAAGTATTATAAACGGAAGGCCTTGTAAAAGTGTGAGCTGTGAACTAATGATGTTCGACTTCGTCAGTCGGAGATCACCAAAATTAACATTAAAGAGGTAACCGCAAGTACGATGTCACTGCAGTCTGTTTATCTGGCCCTCCTGTTAAAAGGAGTGATGAAATAGTTAGCAGATTATCATCACTCAATGGCTGGTTGTCTAAGTGGTGTCCGCAAAATAACATAGGGTTCATAGACAATTGGAAAAGTTTTTGGGGCAGACCCGACCTGTTGAAGATAGACGGCATTCATCCTACCCGGGCTGGTGCTGCTCTTCTCTCTAGTAATTTGGCACATAGTCTTAGAGCTAAACCTTGACTCACTGGGGCCCAGGTCAGGAAGCAGACAAACTGGCTAAACAAACCGTCTGCTAGCTGTCTCACGTCACCAGAGTCAGCTAAATCCCAGCACATAGAGACGCTTTCACCTAGATATTATCACATAGAGACTGTGTCTGTTCCCGAATCAGTAAATACAAAAACCATCAAAACCATTCAACAGTAAAAATTTAATTGATGTCCAACAAATAAACAACAGATATAATACGGATGAACAATTGATAAATCTCGGTTGCTGAATATTCGATCCCTTTCGCCAAAAACGCTTATTGTTAATGATATGATTATAGATCATAACCTAGATGTGCTGTGTTTGACAGAAACCTGGCTAAAACCTGACGACTACATTACTTTAAATGAGTCCACTCCCAAGATTATTGTTATAAACACGAGCCGCCTGAAAGGAAAAGGGGAGGTGTTGCTGTAATTTATAATGATAACTTCAGTATTACTCAGAAGTCTAGTTTCAAATATAATTCCTTTGAAGTTTTGGTGCTTTATGTAACATTGTGTAGTGTAAATGATAAATCCCGTTTGACATTTGTGTTGGCTACTGTATACAGGCCACCAGGGCACAATACAGACTTTATCAAAGAATTTGCTGGTTTTCTATCAGAGTTAGTACTGGCTGCAGATAAAGTACTAATTGTTGGTGATTTTAATATCCATGTTGACAATGAAAAGACGCATTGGGATTGGCATTTAAAGACATTATAAACTCTATTGGAGTTAGACAACACGTATCTGGACCCACTCATCGCCTTAATCATACTTTAGATCTAATACTGTCACATGGACTAAATGTTGATACCATTAAAATCCTGCAGCAGAGCGATGACATCTCAGATCATTACCTAATATCATGTATACTTAATATAGCTAAGGCTGCAAAGCCATCCCCGCTTCAAATATGGCAGGACTATAACCGCTGCGACTAAAGATTGCTTTATACATAATCTTCCTCATCAGTTCCATCTCCTCAGAATTACAGATAGCCAAGAGGAACTTGATGTTGCAACAGAAACTACTGACTCTCTCTTTACTAGCACTTTAGACATAGTTGCTCCTCGGCGCTTAAAGAAGATTAAAGCAAATAATCCAACGCTGTGGTACAACGAGCACACTCGGGCCCTTAAAACAGCAGCCAGAAAAATGGAGCGCAGCTGGAAGAAAACAAAACTGGAGGTTTTTCGCAATTTGTGGAAAGAGAGCATGATTGCATACAGAAAGGCCATAAAAACTGCTAGATCTGCTTATTTCTCAACTCTTTAGAAGAAAACAAACACAACCCTAGGTATTTATTCGATACAGTGGCTAAATTAACAAAGGATAAAGCTTCAACTTCTGACGTTTGTAAACAACACAGCAGTAATGACTTTATGAACTTCTTTACTAGTAAGATTGATAACATTAGGAATAAAATTATAACCATGCAGCCGCCTACTACAGTATCACTTCAGACAGAACATTGTAGTCTCACTGAGGAAAAATTACACTCATTCACTGCTATAGGAGGAGAAGAATTGGCTAAACTTGTCAAATCATCAAAATCAACAACATGTATGCTTGACCCTATACCGACTAGGCTATTAAAAGAGATGCTTCCAGAGGTCATAGATCCTCTGCTTAATATTATTAATTCATCCTTGACATTAGGATATGTTCCAAAAACTTTTAAGTTGGCTGTAATTAAACCACTTATTAAAAACCGCAACTTGATCCTAAAGAATTAGTCAATTACAGACCAATCTCGAATCTACCGTTTCTATCAAAAATATTAGAAAAGGCAGTGTCTTCACAATTATGTTCCTTTTTAGAAAGAAATTGTATATGTGAGGATTTCCAGTCAGGATTTAGACCGTATCATAGTACTGAGACTGCTCTAATTAGAGTTACAAATGATTTACTCTTATCATCTGATCGTGGTTGTATCTCTCTATTAGTGTTACTCGATCTTAGCGCTGCATTCGATACTATCGATCACAATATTCTTTTGAATAGACTCGAAAATTATGTTGGCATTAGTGGAACTGCATTGGCATGGTTTAAATCTTACTTATCTGACCGTTATCAGTTTGTAGCAGTAAATGAAGAGATGTCACACCGATCACAAGTTCAGTATGGAGTACCGCAAGGCTCAGTGTTAAGACCGTTGCTTTTCACCCTGTATATGCTACCACTGGGAGATATCATTAGGAAGCATGGCGTTAGTTTTCATTGTTATGCTGATGATACTCAGCTCTATATTTCTTCACACCCTGACGAAACTTACCAATTCACAAGATTAACGGAATGCATAGCTGATATTAAAAATTGGATGAATAGTAATTTCCTGCAACTTAATTCAGATAAAACTGAATTTTTAATTATTGGACAGAAAAGCTCCACAAGTAGTGCCCTAGAATACTGTCTAACCCTCGATGGCTGCTCTGTCAAGTCCTCGTCCAGTGAGGAACCTGGGTGTGCTCTTTGATACCAATCTTTCATTTGAAAGCCACGTTTCTAGCATCTGTAAAACTGCATTCTACCATCTTAAAAATATATCTAAATTACGTCACATGCTTTCAATGCAAAATGCTGAACAACTAGTACATGCGTTCATGAGCTCAAGGCTAGATTATTGTAATGCTCTACTGGGTGGTTGCCCTGCTCGCCTAATAAATAAACTCCAGCTGGTCCAAAACGCAGCAGCTCGAGTTCTTACTAGAACCAGGAAGTACGATCATATTAGTCCAGTTCTGTCAACACTGCACTGGCTCCCTATTAAACATCGCATAAATTTTAAAATCTTGCTTATTACTTATAAAGCAATAAATGGTTTAGCTCCCCAGTACTTAAGCGAGCTCTTAACGCAATATACTCCATCACGTCAATTGCGGTCTCTAAACTCTGGCCAGTTGAAAATACCTAGAATATCAAAATCAACTGCAGGCGCTCGATCCTTTTCCTATTTAGCACCTAAACTCTGGAACAGTCTTCCTAGCATTGTTCGGGAAGCAGACACACTCTGTCAGTTTAAATCTAGACTAAAAACACATCTCTTTACTATGGCATACACATAGAACATTTTTAACTTTCTTTATTCAAATCAAATGACTGATTGTTAGGCTGCATTAACTAGGTCAGCCGGAACCGGGAACACTTCCCATAACACCTGATGTACTCGTTACATCATAAAAAGAGTGGCATCCACACTAATGTTAGTCTCTCTGTTTATCCCGAGGTTTACTGCAGTCGGCGGATCCAGGCCGTGTCCGGATCGGATGGTGGACCTGCATCTGGACATGACCAGCTCATCCTGGAGTGTCTGCTGAGACCGTGTCCATTAGTGTCTCCACTGAATTCGCCTCACCGGAACGTGATCCTCAATTAACCCGTCCTCGGCGCAATAACTCCGATCTTTCAAGTATTCATATTCTTGTGTAATCGACGCGCCATCCTAAATGAGCCCGTCTCGTGCGTGATACCCAAAATTTCGAATATTCCTATCTAATATGATTTAAGACCTGCAAGGTTGCCAGAGTAATAATTATACACTGTTAATAATAGGCCAGAGGAGAACTGGCACCCGACTGAGTCTGGTTTCTCCCAAGGTTTATTTTTCTCCATCATGCCCTGATGGAGTTTTGGTTCCTTGCCACTGTCGCCTTTGGCTTGGCTTGCTCAGTTGGGGACACTCAAATTATGATCCAAGTTACTCAACTAAATATACAAATAGAATTTATTAATTTGGTCATATATAATTCTATAAACTATCCAAATTAAACTAGCCAAATCAAATTTTGTTGCAATGTTGTCCTGTTTAACACTGTGAAGCTGCTTTGAAACAATCGTCATTGTAAAAGCGCTATATAAATAAAGTTGATTGATTGATTGATTGAACTGTAGACCTGTCACCTTGTCATTGACTCTTCCCAGAGTATTTGGATCTTGTTATCTTGTGCAATGTCTATCAGATCCAAATAAAAGTATTCAAATGTGTGTGTGTGTGTGTTCTTATTTTTGTGACGTATCAGGACACAAATTGTAACACTTTAACCTCTTACATTTTTGCTGGGGTACCAGACAGAATTATATTCTGTCAATATTTCCTTATGCTTGCTTAAAAGTCATTAGTCAAGTCAGAAAGAGAGTGAACATAGGACTCAATAAATTAACATGAACCCTTATTATAATAAGAGTAGACCAAAGGAAAAACCATTCTGCTACGACTCAAATGCAAATTTTAATGTATTCACCATGACAGTGCACCAATTTCATCACACCACATATCACCATTTGAATTGAAATAAACATACACAAAACAATAGCAACACTGCTTAATCATATCAAAAACCCTCTTCAACACAGTTTAAATAGTCTTGAAATAGAATAATTATTCAAAAGAGGAATAAAGAAAACATTCAGAGTCATTTACGTTAGTTCCATCAAGGCTTCCTTAGTTTTCTTAGAAGCAGTAAAAGAAACTGTTATGTCAGTTGGTTCCGGTAAAGCCGCTCTTAATATTTAACATCCAGTTATTCACGCTCCGCTGTTTTTACCGGAGTTAACGATTGTCTCCATCTTCCATCAGATACTTTAAATACCTTTTGAAGAGATCGCTGTTTCCTCGTATCGTTAGTCTTTCTTGATGGTCACTAGGACTCCGTTAACAATACCATCGCTCATCTCCGTTACCACAACAAACAGCCAGATGCACGGAGATTACGAAATAGATGCGTGAGGCAGATTAAATAAGCGCCGCAGACGTAATCAACTTTCCGTCGTGACAAAACAATAACACGGCTCAGAATAGATGAGACTGCATCACCACTGCTCACGAACTGCTGAGCTGTTTGATCTCCCCGCCATCACTCTTTTCATCTTAGTTAATCCATACGTCATCTTACATCCGGTATTCCCCAACTGGACTGTCATCTCCGCCATCTTTGTTGTGGCACTCAATTAAACTATATATTGCGTCATTCAATCCATCCCATTCCTCTGAATATTAACTATTATTATTATTACTGCACGCTATATAAAATCACCTCTATGTCAGATTTATTAGAAGATGAAAGTGCATTGTCACAAAATGTGTATAATGACATGGATATGACACAGGTATTACAAGGAGAGGGTGACTTATGAGGACATTACCCATGTCCCTATTTTCCAAAAGTCTTATAAGAGGTAAGTAGTTCTGAATCTGCATACATCACTTGTGGGAGAGATGCATCTCGCTGCCCCATGAGTAGGATGTTTGGGGTGATGGGATCAGGGTCTGAAATATTCGAAGACACATAGCCACAAGGTTTTGAGTTTAACAACGCCTCAATTTCAACGAGCACTGTATACAGAACTTCTTCTACCTGTGTTCACAAAGTTACTCGTAATGCTGTAATTAACTGACCGTAACTCTCTCTCCCATGTACCTCCAAAATGGGGAGAATATGATGGATTGAATGAGAATTTAATTTGCTGTTGGGCAAGCATCTCCCAAAGAGAAGGACTGAGCAGAGAGAACGCTTCCCGGAGTTCTCTTTCTCCTCCCTTAAAATTAGTGCCTTGATCTGACAATATTTCATAGGATTTATCTCTACGGGTTACAAATATTCAAAGGGGCAGAAGGAAACTGTCAGTAACCATACCAGAAAGTAGTTCCGAATGAAGAAACCGTGTTGTCTGGCATTTGAATATAGGCAAGGCAAGTTTATTTATATAGCACATTTCATACACAATGGCAATTCAAAGTGCTTTACATAGACAGTGATAAGAAATAAGAATACCACGTGTCAGAATTAAAAATAAAAACAGGATAATTAAAACAGTTGTAAAGAGATTTTTTAAAATAAGAAGAAATAGAAATATACAGTTGTAAAGATAATTAAAAAAGAATAAAATTATTACAGTATATATAGATAAAAAATAAAATAAAAAATAATTAAGATGATGCATAGATTAGAATAGGTGCAATCAGTGGGACGTACAGTGGCACAGTGCTCATTCAGTAAAGGCACAGCTGGACAGATGTGTTTTGAGTCTGGACGTACAGTGGCACAGTGCTCATTCAGTAAAGGCACAGCTGGACAGATGTGTTTTGAGTCTGGACGTACAGTGGCACAGTGCTCATTCAGTAAAGGCACAGCTGGACAGATGTGTTTTGAGTCTGGATTTGAATGTGGCTACTGTTGGAGCACATCTGATCTCTTCTGGAAGCTAGTTCAGCTGCGGCTGGCACAATAGCTGAACGCAGACTCTCCTCGCTTTGAGTGAACTCTTGGTATTTCTAACTGACTTGATCCTGATGATCTGAGTGATCTGATGGGTTTGTATTTTATCAGCATATCTGCAATGTATTGAGGTCCTAGGCTATTAAGTGATTTATAAACAAGTAATAATATTTTAAAATTGATCCTAAATGTAACTGTAAGCCAGTGTAAAGACCTGAGGACTGGCGTGATATGGTCATATGTTCTGGTTCTGCTCAGCGTTCTGTATGAGCTGCAGCTGTCTAATGGTCTTTTTGGGAAGGCCAGTGAGAAGACCATTACAATAGTCCACCCTGCTGGTGATGAAAGCATGAACGAGTTTCTCTAAGTCTTGCCTGGAAACAAAGCATCTGATTCTTGCAATATTTTTCAGATGATAGTAAACTGATTTAGTTATTGGTTTGACATGACAACTGAAACTCAGGTCTGACTCCAAAATCACACCAAGATTCCTGACTTGATTTTTTGTTATTAGACCTTTAGCCTCAAGATATGTGTTCACCTTGAGAATTTCATCTTTGTTTCCAAATGTAATGATTTCAGTTTTGTTTTTGTTTAACTGAAGATAGTTTTAGCTCATCCAACTGTTAACTTCATCAATGCATTTGCACAGGGAGTCAATGGGGCTATAGTCATTAGGTGATAGTGCTAAGTAGATCTAGGTGTCGTCAGCATAGCTGTGGTAAGCCATTTGGTTCTCTCTCATTATTTGGCTCAGTGGCAGCATGTACAGGTTGAATAGGAGTGGTGCTAGAATTGACCCTTGTGGGACTCAGCAAGTCATGGATGTCCAGTCAGACTTATGGTCACCTATACTCACATAATAACCTCTCCCTTCTAAGTACGACCTGAACCATTTAAGGACCATCCCAGAAAGCCCGACCCAGTTTTCCAGCCTGTCAAGAAGTATGTTGTGGTCAACAGTGTCGAATGCAGCACTGAGGTCGAGTAGCACCAGAATTGATGTTTTGCCTGTATCTGTATTGAGGCGAATATCATTTATAATCTTTATGAGCGCTGTTTCTGTGCTGTGATGTGGTCGGAAACCAGATTGAAAATTGTCAAAGTATCCGTTTGATCTTAAGAATTTGTTCAGCTGACTGAAGACAACTTTTTCAATGATCTTGCCTATGAAGGGAGATTTGAGATTGGTCTGTAGTTGTTCAATATGGAGTTATCCAGATTTCTCTTTTTCAGAAGAGGCTTAACTACTGCGGTTTTAAGGGAGTTTGGAAAAGTCCCATAGAGAAGTGAGGAGTTTACCACTTCTAGCAGATCTGCTTCTAAACAGTTAAACACACTTTTGAAAAAAGAAGTGGGGAGTGTGTCCAGGGCGCAGGTTGATGTTTTAAGGTGCTGTACTGTTTCTTCTAAAATTTTACAATCAATCGCTTCAAAATCAGACATAGTAACTTTCCGAGGTTGTGGTCTGATCTGACTGACCCCAGAGCAGCTCAAGGATGTGCTGATCGCCTTTCTGATATTAATGATTTTCTCTGAGAAGAAGGAAGCAAACTCACTGCATTTGCTGTCAGAGAGCATTTCACTGGGAATGTGAATCGGGGGGATTGTTAGTCTCTCTACAGCAGCAAAAAGAGTGCGCATGTTGTTTATGTTTCTGTTTATAATATTTGAGAAGAAGGTCTGTCTAGCTTTGCCTAGCTCCACATTGAAATCATGAAGGCTGTCTTTATAGATGTTATAATGGACTACAAGTTTTGTCTTCCGCCACATGCGTTCAGATTTCCTGCATTGTCTTTTCATTATTTGCACTGCCGTTGAGTTTCTCCGAGGTGCTTTCTGTCTGCCACTCTTTTTCCTGACTTTCTCAGGAGCAATATCATCTATTACTCTCTTAACTTTTGAGTTAAAAGAGTCAAGGAGAGAATCAACAGAGTCTGCATATATGCTTGGTGTTAGAGATATAGCCTTCATAAATAGCTCACTAGTGTTCTCATTTAAGCTTCTCTTTTTGACAGCGACAGATCTAGCTTCAATGGCAGGAGAGGTTGAAATATCAAAGAAAATACAGAAATGATCAGACAATGCTACATCCTTAACAACAGTTGATGAAATGTTTAGACCCTTGCTGATAAGTAAATCTAGAGTGTGTCCACGATTGTGTGTGGGACCATGTACATGCTGTGTCAAATCAAAAGTGTTAAGAACAGTCATGAGCTCTTTTGTTGTACTGGATTCAGCATTGTCTATGTGAATGTTAAAATCCCCAGCAATGGCAAAACAATCAAACTCTGAGGAAATTATTGATAACAGCTCTGTAAAGTCCTCAGTAAAGGATGGAGAGTATTTTGGAGGCCTGTAAACAATGATAACCAGGATGCGTGGAGCACCTATTAACACAATACCCAGATATTCAAAAGACAGATAGTCACCAAATGACACTTGCTTACATTGATAGACATCTTTAAAAAGAGCAGCAATTCCTCCACCCCTCCTAAACGCTTTACACACACTCATAAAAGTAAAGTTAGGAGGGGCTGTTTCATTGAGGACTGTTGCACTGCAGTTTTCTTCAAGCCACGTTTCATTTTTAGAAGCAAAAAATCTAGGTTGTTTGTGGTTATTAAGTCATTGACTAGAAATGATTTGTTCTTAAGTGAACGGATGGGTTTGCTATACGGTCTGAGAAGATCTTACACTGTCTATCACGTAACAGAACAGAAATAGTGAGAGAGACAGGCACACTGGGTTCCCGCTCGTTCTGTAAACATTTGATAAAGTTACTGTTATCATAGCGGGGACCCAACACACATCACTGAGAGCTGGTATCAGTTGTTTTTGGTTCACCTACAGATGGAGGAGGGTGTTGGCGTTGTGACCGAAGAAATCTCACAGGAGGAGGCTGAGAGCGAGCTGGGCCCACAGGTTTTGATGATTGTGGGGCTCGACGCTCTTTGGTTGATATCTGGGGGCTCGCAGCAATCGAGTGTGATAGTCTGGTTCCAGCATAGACCATTTGCTCCATTTTCTCTGAGAAGCTCAGAAGCGGGGATGCTGGAGAGAGGAATAGCATGTGGCTGTTGTTCTGGTGTTATCGGAGGCTGAATTATGTTATCATCCAGTTCATGGATTGACTTAGACATTTCATGCAATTTCCTGTTCAGGCTAGTCATAAAGCGTAACAGTTCACTAGTCTGACCCCCCTTAGAGCCCACCCTTTCGTGCACCTCCACAGTCCGGGCTGAGATGTTACAGTTCAGTCCCTCAATCTGTGTCAGTTCTAATCCGTCACAGTCTGTCTGTGGTGAGCACTGTGGCCGGGACTCAGCTGGGAGTGTGTCCGTGAGCAGTGGCTGTTGTGGCTGCGTGATGTTATCAATGTCCTTGTGGAGTGTGTCAGCTGCATGTCCATTCAGATGCTGAAATTAAGTCCTGTGGTCGTCCATAGTCTGTTCAGGTGTGTGTGTGCCATTCAGGTCGAGTGAGTTAGCACACACAGCTGAGGGATGGTGTAGGGAAAAGTGAATATTGTCCTTTAGCACTCTTGCACCAAGTTTGTTTGGGTGGAGGCCATTTGATGTAAACAATTGTCTCTGGCTCCAGAATAGATTAAAGTTGTCGATGAAGTTCACTCCCTTCATGTTGAATGTTTTTTGCAGCCATGTATTAAGCCCAAGTAACCGTGAGAACCTATTTGTTCCTCTCGCTGGAAGTGGTCCACTGATGAACGGCTGAACTTTTAGTTTTCCAAGTGTTTCAAAAAGTACATTGAAATCCCTCTTAATGAGTTCTGACTGCTCTCTCTGAATATCGTTTTTCCCCACATGAATGACAAGTTGATTTGCAGTCTTATGTTTCATCAGAATTTTCTGAATTTCCCTGTTTACGTCAGAAACTGTAGCTTGTGGAAGGCAGCATGTAGTTGTATCCCTGCTGCTAATGTTTCTGACTGTGGAGTCCCCCACTATCAGAGTCCTGGGCTCGGCTGCGCTCTGAGCTGAGTGCCGCTGTCTGCTCGACCTTGAGCGCCTGTTGGTATCAGTGTTAGCTGCGGGCTGATATGATCTGTGTTCGTTTACATTCATCACATTTGGGGATTCATCACCAACATTCATTAATACTTCAAATCTGTTTTCAAGATGTATAGTTGGTGGTAGGAAATCAGCGTTTGTAATCCTTGTGTCTGGGGTAGAGCATGCTAATGTGGCAGTATGTGATGCTCGTGACAATCTGATGTCTCGAGTCCCTTTGGGTCTTGCTCCCTGTTCGTGCCATCGATTAGTGTGTTGATCAGTTATTTGTTTCCCCTGTTGGGTAGCACTATATTTATGGGACTCACCAGCAGTGTGCTGAGGGCATTCATGTTGAAGCTCTGTGTGATTCGTCTGGTTCGGTGGTTTCAAATAACTTTGTTTCAAGAACTGCAATCCTCTGTAAAAGTCTGTGGCAGTTTGTGCAGCAAGTAGATTCTAGAGGAGGCATTTTCTTATCCTTTTGAATGTAGGCAGCTGTGTTTTCCCTTCTCCGGAATGTAAGCTGATGGCAGTGGGAGGCTGGTTGGATGAAATATTCCGCTTTTTTGTAGTAATCCAGTCACCGGAGTATCTAATTTTATCATTGAAGTCAAGCTTTGTTGTTTGACCACTGTGCTGATTTACTGAAGTTGAAATTATGAGAAAAAATATAGAAGTGATAGAGCAAAGCGCGGAGCAGTAAGCAAGAGCGTCCGAACAGTAGCTAAGCAGGAAGTAAAGCTAGGGAAGTAGGCCCCACCTCTTCTCATGTCGGCGACCTACTTTGATAATCCCACTGAACCGGAAGTAGCATGTGAGTTTTCTTCAGTGCTGTGACCAGGGCTTGACATTAACACCAGCCAACCCGCCAAATGCGGGTAGATTTCAGCTGTGGTGGGTAGGCAGTGACTCCCACTAGCCACTTTGGCGGGCTTAATGTCATTTCAGCCTACAGCCAAATTAAATGCCAAGACCGTCGTATCACAAAATTACAATTCAATCACAAATCTTTATTGATTAACTTGCAGTTAGTGAAAGCGGGATAGGCGGAATCGTGCTGAATGACACACAACAGAAGCGCTCTCTCCCTGGCTCACGCGCGATCATTCTCCTTGCGTCTGAATAGTCAAATACATGCACACACTGATGTCAAAATGTCTGTGGAGTATCTCGCGTGAAACAGTCGGTTATGGCTTAAGTGTACATAAACAGGTGGGTAATAACTGGATGTGTGTCAGAATATTATGCCCATGCATGCAGCAGCCCAGTTAAATACCTTGTTAATCAAACAACTACAGATGTTAAATAAATGTATACATATTAAATAAACCTATTGTATCTGAAAAATTTACTATTGTTTTTGTAATTTGCTAATTTGCTTCTTTAGCCTAACAGAAATAACTCATATCATATTAAATTTCTCATATTAGCCTATGCTCTTATTGCCCACACGCTCATACCAGCTGAGCTGATAAAATGTAGTCTTGATTTAGTTGTCATTCTACGTACATTTGAAAGTTTGAAAGGGTTTTAAATCTTAAAAAGTAGAATGACTCAAAATCAAATAATTTAAGCATGTCCTCTTCCTGTTCTCATAGAGTGCAGACTTGTCTTCTCTCTGCTCCAGCTCTGCTTTGGCGTTTGTTGCTTTTGTCTTGTCAGACTTTTTTTCCTCTTGACTCCCTGCTTGCTGGACTCCTGAAAATACTGAAATGGAATTAATTAACTGGTCACTCAGCACGATTGACAAGATTTTCTCACAAAGGAAGGGTGCGCCGGGAGAACCCACCTGCCCGGACGGGACCTTCGCTGCGGACTACACACGGGACGCCTGGAACAGCTGGCAAGTCCTGTGCCTGGAAGCCCTGTCCGGGGAGGATTAGGAAGACTTATTCATATTTGGAATTTTGATAGCGGGGTCCCTATTCCCTATTGGAAGGTTTGTAAGACAGCTACCAGCAAATTCACCCAGCCGCTGTCTGTGGAAATTAAAGGGTGCTTCGGGGATGTCGGTGACGTAGTGGAGACGCAGGGAAGAGTGGGCACCATCTGGGGTCAGACTGGTGAACTGTTAAGCCTTATGACTGGTCTGGCCATTAGAATGGACGAGATGTCTAAGTCACTCCATGAACCGGACGTGCGCCACTGACGCTGAGGATCAGAACTGATTGATTATGATCCGGATAAATAAAAAAACATTTTAAATTATGGCTAACACTGAGGAACTGGGAGGCGTAGCTCCGGCTGGTCCAACCGCTCCAGCGGTGTGGGGGGAAAATTATATTAAACTATGGATGAGTGTTCAGCGAATGAAAATATATCTATGCAAAACTTATTCTTAGCCTCTAACACACACACTGGCGAGTAAAATCTAAGCATTTATTAGCCAATGGCTAATGATAGATATTGTTTAGTCGCCCAGAGTGAAAGCTTTACTTGCATTGTAGAGGGTTGTCTTTATTCAGTGAAACTTTTAATGTTTTATTCACTGGCCCACTTTACCCTGTTTAATAGGTAATGGCTCACAAACTGTATTCTACCTCAATAAATGATTACACCAACTAAATACTTTTTAATGAATTAAATACTTCTCAAAACAAACAGCAAGCAGCTCAGTTTATGAACAATTATAGACAATTTCTTGTAATTCTTGCTTATAATGAAAGTTAAAATAAAGAGAAATGAAAATAAATAATGTGAGGAGTTTTTAATGTTTAACCTGGAAACCCACGAGAAGACGTCAGCACACTGATGCTTTCTTTGCTTACATTAGTTCAAATGTACTGTTAGTTTTAATGTAAAAGCATGTAATTCATCTGACAAAAGGTATAATACTCAAGCTTTATTTTTTTTACATTTGTTTTACTCTAAAACCTCATGGTGACAGTAATTTCTTAATTTGTCTCAGAAGTTGTGAAAATGAAAATGCATCAATGTTTTTATAAATTATGAGCCTCAGCTGCATCCGTTAAGAAGATAACTTTTGTATGGTTGTGATAATGTCAGCACTTCAGAAGAATGCACATTTGGAGAAATATTGATGGGTTCTCATGTTTACTTCAAATTTCTATAGAGGGGAGTTATATAAAATATATTTAAAAACAAATAAGGCAATATGAGCCTTACGGCATGCCAAACACTCTGATGTAATGTTTGTTTGAAAATGGCGCCGCCGTGTTCGGTCGCCGTTCAGGTCGCTCCGCTAAGACTTTGCTTTTATTTATTATTCTACTCTCTTTTATTCTCTATTTTTTCCAACGGATCATCTGCTTTGATCTGTTACGACAGCAAAACACTTCTGGAAATTGGTTACCGCTACACTGACCTGTTTCAGGACACTTTCTCCAATCTTCCATCTGTGATTCGCCGGGACGCCGAGTTGAACAATGGCCACTCGAGTCGACGGCGAAGATTCAAAACACCGCGGAAACGCGCTGGGATCCGCAACAGACTGAGAAAAAGAGCATTCAGTCCTCCTCTCCCGAGCATTTTGCTTGCAAATGTCCAATCCTTGGAGAATAAGATGGACGATCTTAGAGCCAGGATAAGTTTTCAACGGGACATGAGAGACTGTAACATCTATTGTTTGTCGAAACATGGCTCACTTCGCGGTCCCTGATACAGCCGTGACGCCGCCCCGAGAACTTCTCTGTTTTTCGGATGGACAGAACAGCCGATGCCGGTAAATCCAAAGGCGGTGGAGTGTGTTTTATGATAAACAAGAAATGGTGCGATCCTAGGAACATCTCCATTATTTCGCGATCCTGCTCGCCTCACTTGGAACATTTAACTATCATTTGCCGTCCATTCTATCTGCCGAGGAGTTTTCTCGGTCATCGCCACTGCCGTTTATATTCCACCACAGGCGGACACGGGCTGGCATTATCTGGCCTCCATGATGTGACCAGCGGCTTAATAAACAAACACCCGACGCTGCTTTCATCGTCGCGGTGATTTTAACAAAGCAAACTTAAAGAAAGTATTGCCAAACTTTCACCAGCATGTCTCCTGCCCCACACGAGGAGAAAACACACTGGATCATTGCTACTCTCCGTTTAAGAACGCCTACAAAGCTCGTTCACAGCCAGCTTTTGACAAATCGGACCATGCCGCCATTTTCCTCACACCGGAATATAAACAAAGGCTCGTTCAAGAACCCCCGGTGAGGAGGGAAGTTAAACGCTGGTCATCCCATTCAGTGATCGCGCTACAGGCAGCTCTTGATGACGTCGACTGGGACATGTTTCGCGCGAGTTCTGATGACGTCAGCGAGTTCACGGATGTGGCGCTCTGCTTTATCAACACACTGACAGAGCAAGCCACACAAACAATAACTTTAACGTCCTTCCCTAATCAGAAACCGTGGGTGGACAGTTCTATCCGCGCTGCAGTAAACACACGCACTGCAGCCTATAATGCCGGTCTCTAACAGGGGATATGAGGGAGTACAAAGCATCATGTTACGCCCTCCGCGCGCCGTCAAAGCCGCAAAGCTCCGTTATAAAGACCGAGTGGAATCTCATTTCCAACTCAACGACTCGGCGGATGTGGCAGGGACTTAGGACCATCTGTGCTTTTGGAACTAAATCCCTGCAGAGGTGAGAGCTGATCCGTTGCTTGTGAACGAGTTAAACTCTTTCTACGCCGCTTTGATTGTAATCGCGGCAGCGCGACTCACGAGTGACGCGCCAGAGAGAGTCCTCAGAGCAGCAACAGTCACGTGATCTCTGTCTCGGAGGACGAGGTTCGGAGGGCACTCAAACGTGTGGATGTCAGGAAAGCTCCTGGGCCAGATGGTATTTCAGGTCGTGTTCTACGGTCCTGTGCTGATCAGCTCGCTGGGCTCTTTACATCCATATTTAATGAGTCCCTTGCCACATCCGTTGTCCCCACCTCCTTCAAAAATCCACCATCATCCCTGTACCTAAGAACAGTAAACCCTCTTGCCTAAATGACTATCGCCCAGTGGCTCTCACATCTATAGTCATGAAGGTCTTTGAGAGACTCATCAAAAACAACATTTGCTCCTCCATTCCTGACACTTTGGACCCTCTTCAGTTTGCCTATCGTCCCAATAGATCGACTGAAGATGCCATCTCTCACGTCCCTTCACTCCTGCCTCACTCACATCGACAGCAAAAGTGGGAACTACGTCAGGCTGCTATTTATTGACTATAGCTCAGCCTTTAACACCATAGTTCCCATTAAGCTAACACACAAACTCCTGGATCTCGGCCTGAATTCTTCTCTCTGCCTCTGGATTGAAGATTTCCTCACTGGCAGACCCCAGGCGGTGAGAGTAGGCCAGTTCACCTCCACCTCCATCACCCTGAGTGTGGGAGCTCCACAGGGCTGTGTGCTGAGTCCCCTGCTCTACTCTCTCTACACCCATGACTGTTTGTCCACACACAGCTCCACCTCTATCATCAAGTTTGCTGATGATACTGTTGTCCTGGGTCTCATTTCCAACAACAATGAGACGGCATACTTGGACGAGGTGGAGCAACTGACATCATGGTGCCAGGACAACTGTCTCTCTCTGAATGTTAGCAAGACCAAAGAACTGATTGTGGACTTCAGGAAGAGACAGCAACGGTCATACTCCCCTCTCATGATCAGCGGGACACCGGTAGAGAGAGTGAACAGCTTCAAATACCTGGGTGTGAACATCTCCGAGGACCTGACCTGGACTGCACACATCCAGGCACAGGTGAAAAAAGCCAGGCAAAGACTGTACCACCTGCGCCAGCTGAGGAAATTCAGGGTTTTACCAGATATCCTGAAAACTTTCTATCGAGGCGATAGAAAGTGTCCTGACTCAGTGCATCACAGCGTGGTACGGGAACAGCACCAGTCATGACTGCAAAGCCCTGCAAAGAGTGGTGCGCTTATCCGAGCGCATCTCAGGGTCAGCTCTCCCATCTCTGCAGGACATTTACACCAAACGCTGCAGAGGTAGAGCTACTAAAATAATCAAAGACATTACCCACCCTGCGAACTCTCATTTCACCCTGCTGCCATCTGGTAAGCGCTTCCGAAGCCTGATGGCAAAAACTGAAAGGCTCAGGAGGAGTTTCTTCCCCCAGGCCATCAGACTCCTGAACTCAGTCACGTGACTGCACTTCACCCCGCACACACATAAACATCCGGTTTTAACATTAACATCCACATACTGTCATTGCACTGCACTTTATGTTCTTATTGTTACTGTGTAACAACCTGTTATAAACCTGTTTGCACATTATACTTCTGTTTGCACATTACATTATACCTATTGTTTGCACATTATACTTTATATATATATTTTTATGCTAACCAGTTATTTAAGTCTACAGTTTATCCCACTTATCATATTCCACTTATTTTTTTATCTTTATTTCCTATTTTTTATCTTTTACTTGATTATTTATAATTCTACATATGTTTAGTACTTTTTATTCTATTTTATTCTATTTCTATTTTAATCTCCTCTTGTGTTTTCTTGTAACTGTTATTTGCACTGTCTTTAGAGCGGACCTGTTTACATTTCACTGCCAGTTGTATATTCTGTATATAACTGTGTATGTGACAAATAAAACTCTTGAATCTTGTTTCATTCATACTGGAAGCACAGAAAGTCTGCAGAGATTGCTGTAGATTTTACTGACTCAGATCTTTGAATCTTGTTCAGCAAAATGAACAAAAAAGTCATTTCGTTCATTTCAGGAGAATGTAATTAAAATGTTACATGTTAAATTCCACAACACATCTAGTACTTAAGCAAATGTTCATCATATTTGGAATAAAAAATAAACTATATGCTAATGCAGCCAAGGCCAGACTATGAGAAAAAATGATTCATTGATTGCTTAGCTGGGTCTCCAGGCTATGCATTCTGTTAGTTCACCTCACCTCCGAATCCCAGTCGTTCTTTCTTCTTTCTTTTTATTTCATCACGTCTGTTCCCTGGAAAGATTAGTACACCCTGATCTGGGTGTGACAGCCCCATATGCAATGCATGCAGTCCGGGAAACAGAATAGATTAATTGACTGAATTGACTGCTTCCCAGTTCAGTGTCTCGCAACAAATGCATTACATTCATATTAATGACTGTATGTTGTAATATATTTAGGAATTTTTGTAAAATTATATATGTACAATAAACATTTGTTATGCCACTATCCATTCTGACCAATCCAATATGTCCAGTCTTCGTAGGAAAATAACTATGCACTTGTTTGTAAGGTTGTGAATTAACTAATTTCTGTATCCAATATGGCTGTCATGTCAGGTGACAAAAGATCAAGACTTGGATCCGAAGTCTCGAGAGATGAATTAATCATTTCTGTTTCCTGTACAAAACCTATGGAATGTTCAACACAAAGTGAATTAATCGCTCTCTGAGACAACTCTCTCTTCCCAAGTCATATTAAATATCCGTTCAAAATGAGTGAATCATTCATGAACGACACATCACTACTTTACCTTTATTTCTGCCTCATGGGATCACAGAAGGTTATTTCAAACATTCGACTGTCATTACAATGTGAGTTTGGAGCAAAAACATGGTTTCATCTAATGAAATCTTATAAAAGGGATTTGATGCTGTGTTAAGCTTACATACTAGCTAGCCCTTAGGCACCTGTTATCATGAATGATTATGATTTATGACTAATTCTGTAAAGTAAAGATCATTAGAATGTGTCTTTTTTTAAGAAGGGCATTTGAGACAAAGCGAAAGTATGTGAAGTGGTAGGTTTGAGCAGATAAATTAAAGACTAAAACTGTGCTACAGTCATCAGTAAATATAATAAAGACAAAAGAATAACAATTAGAGTCATATCTCGGCTGGACAGGTGTGGATCTGTAGGGGAGACTGAAACTGAAAAGTGGATTGTACCTCAAAACAACAGATGCAATAGATTGAATGGATGTGTTGAAGATGTGGAGGTGAAGTGTTAACATATGCGATGTGGGTCTTTATTGTTTTCTTTAAAGGCTAGGCTTTAACAAGGATTGGCCTTCATCATTCTTCACTGTTGGCTTTTTGACATCATCATCTGTAGAAAAATTGAGAATTTTTAATCACAGACCTTTCTTATATGAAGTAACAAAGAGTGAACAAATAACAGAAAAGGTCTCGGATTATGACTGTAACCAACACTAGCATATTGCACTGCTTCACTAGCTTACCGGCTGTCTTATCGCCTTCATTTGCTGAACTCTCGCTGCTTTTACGCTTTAACAAGGATTGACCTTCTTCATCGTTTTTCACTGGTGGCTTTTTGACATCATCATCTGTAGAAAAATTGAGAATTTTTAATCACAGACCTTTCTTATATGAAGTAACAAAGAGTGAACAAATAACAGAAAAGGTCTCGGATTATGACTGTAACCAACACTAGCATATTGCACTGCTTCACTAGCTTACCGGCTGTCTTATCGCCTTCATTTGCTGAACTCTCGCTGCTTTTACGCTTTAACAAGGATTGACCTTCTTCATCGTTTTTCACTGGTGGTTTTTTGAAATCATCATCTGCAGAAAAATTGAGAATTATGAATCACAGACCTTTCTTATATGAAGTAACAAAGAGTAATCAAATAACATAGAAAAGGTCTCGGATTATGACTATAACCATGGCTCCCTGAGAAGGGAACAGTCCTGCATGATTGCAATGTCCAACCAAGTGTCATTGGTGCAACCTCTCCACGTTGCTGGAGACGACGGCATACAGTGGAAGATACAAAGGGTACCCGAACACAACAGTGTCATCTTCTGATTGGCTGAAGCAAGTCACTCACAGAGAGGCAGAAAGTTTGGCAATGTGATGCAGAGTCTTGTTCCCTTCTCAAGGAACCATGGTTAAAGAAACTTCATACACTCTTCACACTCTGAGATAACTTAACAGATAACTGCCAGGGATAACTTAACAGATAACTATCTAAGCTATCTAAGGTTAACAGGCCTTAACGAGAAGAACCCGAAGAACACGTCAGCACGTTTTGATGGACTTTTCCTCATGACAGTGTAAAACAACTTAAAATACGCCATTTTGGGCCTCACAGACATGAACGATGTGTCTTTAGAAAGCTTAAAGTGTGTGTACATTTAAAATAAAAACGAGATGTGTTTTTTGCTAAATAAAGAAAACAAACAGGATGTGCGTTCTCCCGTCTGTCTCTCCCTGAAGTCCATTCTGAAATGCGTCTGAAAATGAGCTGTAACTCACTGAGTACTTGTCACACACACACATGACAGATATATCTTCATAAAGCTTGAAATGTCTTCTTTGAAATTAATACTTTATTTTTATATAAAAAAATGTCTTGGTTACATATGTAACCTTCATTCCCTGAAGGAGAGAACAGAAACGTACGTCGAAACTGACCGTCGAATTGGGGATCATTTTCAGACCAATCTACTTTTGTAGTTTGTAAGTGTTTACAAACGAGCCAGTGACCATTGTCATGCGGTCCACGCTCTGCCCGCAGTGCCCAAACACATAAACAACTATTATGACCGTCAACTGGGGACAGAAAACGATGGCATTCAGAAACACACGGTTTGAATGACATCTTGAAAAAGATCCAGGGTCAAACCGTGTTGCTCTTTTCGAAAAGGAAACTTCTCTTATCAGTTCCAATGCACACAGGAAATGGCTGCGGCTCACAACGGTTCAAGGGTGCAAGCCCGCTGTAAGCACTCAATGGAAAACGCCCAGCGAGCTGTGAAAACAGCTGTTTGTGTGTGTCATTCACACACGTGGCCGCTGCTGCAATGTGCTGTCTCCAAACACCGTGACTGAGCAATCCTTCTCTTGACTCACAGAAAACACTCTTTGCAGAACACACAGTAATGTTTGGCTCCGAAGTAGAAAACGAGGATGCGGTATTCCACTTCCGAATTTCCATATTATACCTGCGCTGCAGGCAGAGCATGGACCGCATGCCAAAAATTTACCTGAAGGTCAGGCCATTTTTTCTCCTGAGAGAATTTTCTGTTGTGTATGTACAGGTCCTTCTCAAAAAATTAGCATATTGTGATAAAAATTCATTATTTTCCATAATTTAATGATAAAAATTAATATTTCATATATTTTAGACTCATTGCACACCAACTGAAATATTTCAGGTCTTTTATTGTTTTAATACTGATGATTTTGGCATACAGCTCATGAAAACCCCAAATTCCTATCTCAAAAAATTAGCATATCATGAAAAGGTTCTCTAAACGAGCTATTAAACTAATCATCTGAATCAACTAATTAACTCTAAACACCTGCAAAAGATTCCTGAGGCTTCTAAAAACTCCCAGCTTGGTTCATTACTCAAAACCGCAATCATGGGTAAGACTGGCGACCTGACTGCTGTCCAGAAGGCCATCATTGACCCCTCAAGCGAGAGGGTAAGACACAGAAAGACATTTCTGAACCAATAGACTGTTCCCAGAGTGCTGGATCAAGGCACCTCAGTGGGAAGTCTGTGGGAAGGGAAAAGTGTGGCAAAAAACACTGCACAACGAGAAGAGGTGACCGGACCCTGAGGAAGATTGTGGAGAAGGACCGATTCCAGACCTTGGGGGACCTGCGGAAGCAGTGGACTGAGTCTGGAGTAGAAACATCCAGAGCCACCGTGCACAGGCGTGTGCAGGAAATGGGCTACAGGTGCCGCATTCCCCAGGTCAAGCCACTTTTGAACCAGAAACAGTGGCAGAAGCGCCTGACCTGGGCTACAGAGAAGCAGCACTAGACTGGCGCTCAAATTTTGCATGTCATTCGGAAATCAAGATAACAGAGTCTGGAGGAAGACTGGGGAGAAGGAAATGCCAAAATGCCTGAAGTCCAGTGTCAAGTACCCACAGTCAGTGATGGTCTGGGGTGCCATGTCAGCTGCTGGTGTTGGTCCACTGTGTTTTATCAAGGGCAGGGTCAATGCAGCTAGCTATCAGGAGATTTTGGAGCACTTCATGCTTCCATCTGCTGAAAAGCTTTATGGAGATGAAGATTTCGTTTTTCAGAGCGACCTGGCACCTGCTCACAGTGCCAAAACCACTGGTCAATGGTTTACTGACCATGGTATTACTGTGCTCAATTGGCCTGCCAACTCTCCTGACCTGAACCCCATAGAGAATCTGTGGGACATTGTGAAGAGAAAGTTGAGAGACGCAAGACCCAACACTCTGGATGAGCTTAAGGCCGCTATCGAAGCATCCTGGGCCTCCATAACACCTCAGCAGTGCCACAGGCTGATTGCCTCCATGCCACGCCGCATTGAAGCAGTCATTTCTGCAAAAGGATTCCCCACCAAGTATTGAGTGCATAACTGAACATAATTATTTGAAGTTTGACACTTCCAATCATATCCTCATTTGGGTTTGAGTGACCATATTTCACTTATGTTCAACCCCGGTACACTCCCATTATTAAGTCTGCGGGGCCCTTGGTCAAACCAGTAAGAATATGGCCTAAAAATTCATTGTTGAGATACAGGACTGTTTACACTACACAGAATGAGATGTTTTAAGAGACCAGGAATTATCAACACGCCAGGCCGTTGATGAGTATACAACCACAGTTATCGATTATTTACATTTTTGTGTAGACAGGGTTATATCCTGACAAATCAAAAACCATGTTCAAAAAGTGGTATAATAGTAGCCTGACGTGGTCATACTCAGTTGCAACGGAGCATAGCATTATGTTAGTTGTCAAATGTCAACAGAACTCAACTGCACTGTGTTGCCAAGTCCGTGTTTTTCCCACGGGTTGTTCTCCATGTCCTTGGGTTGAAGCGACCCCAATTATGTGATATATAGACCCAGAAATGCAAATTTTAGCAGGCAACCTTGCCAAAATAAAATATTTTACCACCCAAATGCCATATTGGAAAGCTATTGGGATTTTTTGGGGCTAGTTTTAAGTAGCAATTGTGCGATGATTACGTTACTGTTTATCATCTGTCCATCATCGTCTAAAGCCCACCCTGACAATTTTATTGGTCCGAACAGTTTCTGTTTGGGCATAATTAGTCCTCTATGGATCGAGTCCAGACCGAATTGTCCGAGCAAAAATGTTCGTCTGGCATCCAGGCTAGTAAAATAGCAAAGCATATCTGAAAATGATCTTACTCTGTATTTGTGACCCGGAGGCTCTGTTGTTTTCACCGTCGCTTTGGGAATTCCTAAAACAGTTCAAATCACTGGTAACTCACTATTGCTGTTATTTAATACATAAACAATTAGTACTGTTTAGACGGTTAGTAGGTTTTGTAACATACCGTTCTGGTAGAGGCTCAGCTGGGAGCTTTAAAGAAAAGAAACTTAATTTAGTGTTTATGCATGTATATCATTTAGAACTGAAAAAGTATAAATATGATATATTCTGCCTACCTTCAGCAGTCTCAGTGCAAAATGCAGAGAGTTGTTTGTACAGGGATTGTATTCCTCATTATATTTCATCCCTGACTTCACTAAGTTAGAGAAATCTCCAGGTATGCCGGACTTCAAACGGAAAACTTCATACGACTTTCCATTCAGGAAATTTGTCACACTTTCTTTAATCACACTGGCACTCTGCTGTGGCATCAATAACCTTGGGATTTGTTCATACCATTTTGTACCTGAAGGGGCTGCAAGAAACAACATTTGCTTTAGTGTAACCAAACTAACTTGAGTGAACATAGTGTTTTCAGTATGTTTAAGTGTACTTCTTGCCTGTAAACGAAATTACTTCTTCGTTTCCGCAGTAAATCCCAGCATGATAAGATGGGCTGCCACTCACATTCATGTTCCTCCAAATGAGATCCCCTTCTTTTAGCTTTGATATTTCATGATCAGGAATGTTACCCTTGCCCTCCACAACCGGTTCAAAGTCCTTCTGGGTGCCAGAGATCAGGAGTTTAAACTCGTCCCGGGTTACCATCCTGCCTAGAGAAAAAATAAAATAATTGTTTCCTTGTTTGTGTAAGGTTATTTTAAACACTTTTTTTCAGAGTGTATATTTTACAACATTTACATGTACACTATAATAGTAATAAGGAGTAAGAACTCATTAGTAATTCATACCACATTCCCACATATATAGGGATCCAGGATATTTTAATCTTTGGGGTGCTAAGAGGGCTTAACCCCCAGGGCTTAAAACGCCGGCGCGATCAACTCAAAAGAAAGAGACAAATAACTGTCATTTTTTATCATTCAGGTAAGTGTTATACATCATTATAATCTGTTAAGTTTTATTTTTTTTTTGTGTACAGTTACAATAAAAACTAATTGTTGTGCTTTTTTGCAAAATAAAGAAAACAAACATGATGCGCGACCATGAGGATGCCTCCTCTAGTGACTCAGGCCCTGATAACACTTCCTTCTCCTCTCACTGCCTCTAACCAGTGGCCTACAGCTCCTTCAGCTGACCCTAGCCTGAGGATGCCTCCACTAGCGACGCACACCCTGATAACACTTCCTTCTTCTCTTACTGCCTCTAACATTTTACCCTACCAGTGGCCTACAGCTCCTTCAGCAGACCCTTGCGTGAGGATGCCTCCGCTAGTGACTCAGGCCCTGATAACACTTCCTTCTGCTCTCACTGCCTCTAACCCTTTTCCCTACCAGTGGCCTACAGCTCCTTCAGCAGACCCTTGCATGAGGATGCCTCAGCTAGTGACTCAGGCCCTGATAACACTTCCTTCTCCTCTCACTGCCTCTAACCCTTTTCCCTACCAGTGGCCTACAGCTCCTTCAGCAGACCCTTGCGTGAGGATGCCTCAGCTAGTGACTCAGGCCCTGATAACACTTCCTTCTCCTCTCACTGCCGCTAACCTTTTACCCTACCAGTGGTCTACAGCTTCTTCAGCAGACCCTTGCGTGAGGATGCCTCCGCTAGTGACTCAGGCCCTGATAACACTTCCTTCTCCTCTCACTGCCTCTAACCCTTTTCCCTACCAGTGGCCTACAGCTCCTTCAGCAGACCCTAGCATGAGGATTTCTCTGCTAGTGACTCAGGCCCTGATAACACTTCCTTCTCCTCTCACTGCCTCTAACCCTTTTCCCTACCAGTGGCCTACAGCTCCTTCAGCAGACCCTAGCATGAGGATTTCTCTGCTAGTGACTCAGGCCCTGATAACACTTCCTTGTCCTCTCAATGCCTCTAACCTTTTACCCTACCAGTGGCCTACAGCTCCTTCAGCAGACCCTAGCATGAGGATGCCTCCGCTAGTGACTCAGGCCCTGATAACACTTCCTTGTCCTCTCAATGCCTCTAACCTTTTACCCTACCAGTGGCCTACAGCTCCTTCAACAGACCCTTGCGTGAGGATGTCTCCACTAGTGATGTAAGCCCAGTCATCAGTCTCAATCTCTTCCTTGTTCTAGGCATATAGCTCTAACCACTGCCTCTGCTAGCAACACAGGCCTGGATGGTCTATTGTCCACCCCAGCCTTCCTCTTACTTTACTTTCCCCATTACAACCCAAAACCCAGAGGCTGACCCAAGCATGAGGCAACTTTGGCCCCGGAACTTCCCCCTCCTAAATCTCTTGCCCTGGCTAGATCGTCATCTTTCCCTCTTCTTCAGATCAAACAGTCATTGGTCATCAGAGGTTTTTAATATCTATATCTGATCCAATTGCTTCCACATTAAAAAAGTTCAATGAAACCTCATCAGCTCAATTCTTCATAAGTGATAAGTGCGCTCTCTTGCTCTATTAATTTACCCGGTTAGGCGAGCCCTGTTGAGTCCTTCATAACCATGCTTTTCTTTCCCTTGGCAGAGTCCGCTCTGCTGTCTTAGTCTGGTGTAGTTTCACGCCTAGGTCGGCTGGGACCACCCCAGAGACATGCCCTATTTTGCACTACCTGGTTGGCTAGTCCATATGTGTATCTTCCACATGGAACCTCCCTTCTGTTAGGATGTGGACTCCGCAGCGTCCCCTGTGGGTACGCATTCCCAGCATTATCCAATAGTCTGCTGAGTGGGTCTTGCTGAACAGCAGCGGTGATTCTCTCTGCTTAAGTCTTCAGCTCCCAAAAAGGGGGTCTAAAAGGCTTACGCAGGGCCCTGGAAATGGTAGCAGCCGTAGGGTTTCCATAGGGATCCCAATATGACAGTGACGTTGACATCATGTCGAACGTGACCAACTGAAAGGGAACATCTCAGTTACGTATGTAACCCTTATTCTCTGAATGAGGGAACGGAGACATTACAGCCTGTTGCCACGGTTGCTGTACCATTGCTGTAACCGAGTCACGGCTCGCTCCTCAGTGAAAAACAATATGCGTTGCATCCACTTCCGCATTTATACCCCCCGCCACGGTGCAGAGCTCGCATGGCAATATGCATTGGCTCGTCCTGTATACACTTGAAGCTGATAGGACTCCCAGAAGTGATCCCAATTTGTCGGTGATGTTGACGTAACGTCATCCACTACTCACATAGCTACAGTTACATACATAACTAACAATTTATCAAAACTTGTACATACAATGGTGAAAGATGCCTGTTTAAGACATTAAAGCTGCAGTCCATAGTTTTTCCTCTTTGTCGCCATCTCTGTTTGAAATCTCTAACTGCAGTTATTCGCGGAATGATCAACTCTGCTCCGTCTCATAGCTAGCACAAAATAATGGATATTTACCATAATGCACGTAGCAAAAAGAGAAAGGCACAACAAAGGAAACTCCGTAACTTTTACTGTATGAATTAAGCGAAGTGTGCTACTGTTACATAATAACCATTGAAACGTCTGACCTGTCCTGCATCCGTTTTGAACCCCTTCAAAGCACGGAGTTAACGACACCTTTCAAAAGCCCTTTTTATCCCTGTTTTGGCTCGGTTGAAGTCTCTCTTTTTTCTGTAGCCATTCCGAAAGTCCGAAGTCTTTTGCATTTTACAACAGGCGAATCTCCAGATGTCACTGTCACTGATTGAGGTTTCAACCTTTCTGGATCCGCTATCAAATTGATAAGTTTAATTATATCAAGCACTGTGAGAAAAGACTATAACTCTCCACCTCCAACATCCTCACACGCGATATAGCCTTCTAGCCGGGACTTCTTATTGATGTGTACAGATGTGACACAATGACGCAAAGATATGCTTGAATCTCCCGCGGAAATCCACCAGTACCACTGGAATTAAAAACATTATTACAACATTACCGTTGTAATTCGAGCTAAGGTAAGCAGATAGTTTTGAACACTGGCTGGTTATGTACTTGCTCAAAAATTTATTTTGGATATTTTTTAACACAAAAAAGTTACGGACTGCAGCTTTAAGAAAGACATTTGTTTACATCAAGGTTTTACACCTGCGTGAAGTTGGCCCCACTCAACGCAAAACATTGGTATAATAATCTCAATCATTTGTGCTCCATTTGTGCCGTAAACATTTTGTTTGTGCTGCTTTGGTTTTTAATATAATAGACATTGAATTACAGGCGATGGGGTCACCAGCAGAATTGCATAAACAATCATATTAGCCTACTCATATGGGCAGAAGGCTATCTATGTTCTTTTAAATAACAATCTCTGTTTGAACAAATGTTTGGGTAACACTTTACAATAAGGTTTCATTAGTTAACATTAGTTAATGTATTAACTAACATAAACTAACCATGAGCAGTACATATATTACTGTATTAGCTCATCTTCGTTAACGTTAGTTGATAAAAAATACAGCTGTTCATGGTTTGTTCATGTCAGTTCACAGTGCATTAACAAATGTTAACAAGATTTTAATAAAGTAGTAGTAAATGTTGAAATTAACATTTTCAAAGATAAATAAATGCTTTATAAGTGCAGCTCATTATTAGTTCATGTTAACTAATGTATTTTTGGTTTCAATGGTAAATTATGAACTGAAGTGATGGAAAATATAACCTGATGAAGCTATGGTCCGATTGTTTTATGGAGGTGATGGAGATTACTGGACGATGGACAATTACGGGAACGAATAAGGCTACCTCTGGTTTCATATGTATTAGCCTACATAATGAGAAAATTATCTACACATTTCAAGCTTTCTATAGATAAGTTTTTCATGTCTGTGAGGCAAGTTTCAGCAGAAAGCACACATAATTAGTTCTCTTTATTTTATCAAATGTTTTGTAACTTTTTTTCCACACTATATTTAAAGTTTTTGAAAATATATCTTATCTGTAGACTTGACCAAAATTATTAAATATTAAATATTTAAGTTATTTCAGCTGGTATTAGTAAACTATGGAAGGGCCGGGGCCTCCGCGGACAAGAGAAGTGTGCTCTTTATATTGGCAAGAAATAGCCTATATGCAACAGCCACTATGAAGAAACATTATTGTAACTAATTTGCAGAGCAGTATATCAGATTCTCTTATTCTGCGTGATGAGAAAGACAAGACAGGATGAGTTTTCATCTCTTTTTTACCCCACAAAAAAAGTAATGAAAGATCTAGCTTAATTTGCATTTGATTTTCATAAACAAAACGAAAAAAAAATTAAAAAAATAAAACAGTTTCTTAATTCTCTTTATTTCTTTTTAAGTAGAAAATCAAATGATAAGAAGGTAACAATCCGTGTATCATTCGTTCAGTAGTTTTTTTTAAATTTAATATTGAAAGTAATACAATTTGAAAATTTTGGTAACGCTTTAGATTACGGCCTGGAAAGTGCTGCATAATTAAAGCGAATTTACAGCATAACTTTAATTAATTAAAGTGTAATTATAAAGTAAGTATGTGTAGGTATATGGGAACAATATGTAATATTTGGGGAATAAAGGGGTAACTATAAGGAAAATTAACAAATTATTTATACTGTAAGTATCTTTTAATTAAGGGGTAATTATCTGTGTAGCTACAGGGTAAGTGTGAATCTGCAGGCTGTAAATTAAAGTGGCTCTTGTTCCCCTCTTGTTTCATGTAGTTACAGGGTAAGTATGAATCTGCAGCTGTAAATTAAAGTGGCTCTTGTTCCCCTCTTGTTTCATGTAGTTACAGGGTAAGTATGAATCTGCAGCTGTAAATTAAAGTGGCTCTTGTTCCTCTTGTTTCATGTAGTTACAGGGTAAGTATGAATCTGCAGCTGTAAATTAAAGTGGCTCTTGTTCCCCTCTTGTTTCATGTAGTTACAGGGTAAGTGTGAATCTGCTGCTGTAAATTAAAGTGACTCTTGTTCCCCTCTTGTTTCATGTAGTTACAGGGTAAGTATGAATCTGTGGGCTGTAAATTAAAGTGACTCTTGTTCCCCTCTTGTTTCATGTAGTTACAGGGTACATGTGAATCTGCGGCTGTAAATTAAAGTGGTTCCTGTTCCCCTCTTGTTTCATGTAGTTACAGGGTAAGTGTGAATCTGCGGCTGTAAATTGAAGTGGCTCTTGTTCCCCTCTTGTTTCATGTACTTACAGGGTAAGTGTGAATCTGCTGCTGTAAATTAAAGTGGCTCTTGTTCCCCTCTTGTTTCATGTAGTTACAGGGTAAGTGTGAATCTGCAGGCTGTAAATTAAAGTGGTTTTTGTTCCCCTCTTGTTTCATGTAGTTACAGGGTAAGTATGAATCTGTGGGCTGTAAATTAAAGTGACTCTTGTTCCCCTCTTGTTTCATGTAGTTACAGGGTAAGTGTGAATCTGCGGGCTGTAAATTAAAGTGGTTCCTGTTCCCGTCGTGTTTCATGTAGTTACAGGGTAAGTGTGAATTTGCTGCTGTAAATTAAAGTGGTTCTTGTTCCCCTCTTGTTTCATGTAGTTACAGGGTAAGTATGAATCTGTGGGCTGTAAATTAAAGTGACTCTTGTTCCCCTCTTGTTTCATGTAGTTACAGGGTAAGTGTGAATCTGCGGGCTGTAAATTAAAGTGGCTCTTGTTCCCCTCTTGTTTCATGTAGTTACAGGGTAAGTGTGAATCTGCTGCTGTAAATTAAAGTGGTTCTTGTTCCCCTCTTGTTTCATGTAGTTACAGGGTAAGTATGAATCTGTGGGCTGTAAATTAAAGTGGCTCTTGTTCCCCTCTTGTTACATGTAGTTACAGGGTAAGTGTGAATCTGTGGGCTATAAATGAAAGACCGGATGAAAGAAGCACGAGCGACGAGCCCTACGTTGATACAGTTTAAATTCAAATACATTTATTTAGGCTTGGTGTTTAAACTAAATGCTGTTTGTTGTAATAAATGGCACAATACATAGACTATTTTTATATAGGCTAGGCTTTTATGTATGTTTTTATTATATGTGTAACTGCAGTCACTGTGCAAGTAAACCTCACACCTCTGTCGTCAAGAGACGCTCTAGCAACAGATGCTAGAGGTTGCAACCTTTAGCCTCCATGTTGCCGGCGGACCCGGGTTCGAGTACTGCTTGGAACGTGGTGGTTAGAACAGGAGGCTACCTATATTTTTTCATTCTTGTTGTTTTCTGAATACCATTCATTTAAGGATTTGTCATACAGTGTGGGGAAGTAAAATACGCATAGCCTATGTGTTAACAGTGTTTATAATGTTATGTTGCATTTTATTTACCAGTGTTTCACATTACTTCTGAATGTGGGGTAATAATAAAATGCAGATTTTACTACAATGCAATGTTCGCATGTTTCTCTCTCAGCATGACCCGGTGTCATGTGAATTACACTCTTTGCGACTTTTCTGGCAAACACGGTCAATTATAAAATGTGCTGTATTATTACAAAATGCATAGGATGCATTATAGGCTATACATTGTGTTAATTATCCCCACCCATATTAACTTTGGGCTTAATCACTGTTATAGCCATTATATGGGGGTCATTGGACATTTATTTACTCAATATGAAATAAACTCAAAGTAATAACTGCTGCAATTTTCCTGAACACTATGTCTTCGCCTGACTGGTGCGTTTATCTGCAGTTTAACTGTGTGAACTAGGGTAACTACCAATTGATGTTTTTTATGCTTATTACCTTCTTTTTTCGGAACCCACACACACACGCACAAATGTCCTGCTCGCATTTTAAAACGGATGCAAATATGTCATAATATAATCGATATGCAACTCGTGCTATATATTCCAAGCGTTCTGAAGGTATACTGTATTTGAGAAACAAACCGAAATGGCAAGTTATTACACGCTTTAATGAAAATCTTGTGTTGCAGTCATATGTGCGAGTGTGGAGCAGCTTTCTCTGCACAAAGGCACCCTTTTAAGGTATCAATTATAATACATTTTAATAAAACAAAGCATAAATCATAAAATAAAAGAGTATGTATTTTAATATCTCTGTTGTTCTCCAGTTGTCTTGTCTCATTCTTTCCTTTTTGTATTAGTGTCTTAAAAAATTAAAAAATACATTAAAAAAAAATATATATTTATTTACATTTTTTTTAATTTTTTTTTTTATAAATATAAATATATATTTATTTACCTCCTGTGGGCTCACCACCTGCAGGAGGGAGCGTAAGGGGCCGGTGCATAGTGGATCGGGCGACAGTCGGGCGAGGCCCCGACGACCCGATCTCTGGACACGGAATCTGGCTTTAGGGACGTGGAATGTCACCTCGTTGGCGGGGAAGGAGCCGGAGCTTGTGCGGGAGGTCGAGAGGTACCGACTAGAGATAGTCGGGCTCACCTCCACGCACAGCTTGGGCTCTGGAACCACACTTCTTGAGAGAGGCTGGACTCTCTACCACTCTGGAGTTGCCCATGGTGAGAGGCGGAGAGCTGGAGTGGGTTTGCTTATAGCCCCCCAGCTCAGCTGCCATGTGTTGGAGTTCACCCGGTGAAGCGAGGGTCGCTTCCCTGCGCCTTCGAGTCAGGGATAGGTCTCTCACTGTCGTGTGTGCCTACGGGCCAAACGGCAGTGCGGAGTACCCGGCCCTCTTGGAGTCTCTGGGAGGGGTACTGGAAAGTGCTCCGACTGGAGACTCCATCGTTCTACTGGGGGACTTCAACGCCCACGTGGGCAGTGACAGTGACACCTGGAGGGGCGTGATTGGGAGGAACGGCCCCCCTGATCTGAACCCGAGTGGTGTTCTGTTATTGGATTTCTGTGCTAGCCATGGCTTGTCCATAACAAACACCATGTTCAAGCATAAGGGTGTCCATCAGTGCACGTGGCACCGGGACACCCTAGACCGGAGGTCGATGATCGACTTTGTGGTCGTGTCATCAGACCTTCGGCCGTATGTCTTGGACACTCGGGTGAAGAGAGGGGCGGAGTGGTGGTGAGTTGGATCCGATGGGGGAGGGGAGGCTGGACAGACTCGGCAGACCCAAACGTACTGTGAGGGTCTGTTGGGAACGCGTTGGCGAGCCCCTGTCAGAGAAATCTTCAACTCCCACCTCCGCAGAACTTTGACCGGATCGAGGAGTCTGGAGATATTGAGTCCGAGTGGACCATGTTCTCCACCTCCATTGTCGATGCGGCTGTTCGGAGCTGTGGCGTAAGGTCCCGGTGCCTGTCGGCGGCAATCCCCGAACCCGGTGGTGGACACCGGAAGTAAGGGATGCCGTCAAGCTGAAGAAGGAGTACTATTGGGCCTGGCTGGCTTGTTGGACTCCTGAGGCAGCTGACGGGTACCGGCAGGCCAAGCGGGCTGCGGCCTGGGTAGTCGTGGAGGCAAAAAATCGGGCCTGGGAGGAGTTCGGTGAGGCCATGGAGAAAGACTATCGGTTGGCCTCGAAGAGATTCTGGCAAACCGTTCGACGCCTCAGGAGGGGGAAGCAGTGCCCTACCAACACTGTTTACAGTCGAGATGGGCACCTGTTGACCTCAACTGGGGATATCATCGGGCAGTGGAAGGAATACTTTGAGGATATCCTCAATCCCACCGACATGTCTTCCATTGAGGAAGCAGTGGCTGGGGACTCGAAGTGGACTCGCCCATCACCCGGGCTGAAGTCATCGAGGTGGTTAAAGCTCCTCGGTGGCAAGGCACCGGGGTGGATGAGATCCGCCCTGAGTACCTCAAGTCTCTGGATGTTGTGGGGCTGTCTTGGCTGACACGCCTCTGCAACATCGCATGGCGGTTGGGGACAGTACCTCTGGACTGGCAGACCGGGTGGTGGTCCTCTTTTCAAGAAGGGGGACCGGAGAGTGTGTTCCAACTATAGGGGGATCACACTTCTCAGCCTCCCTGGGAAAGTCTATGCCATGGTACTGGAGAGGAGAATTCGGCCGATAGTGGAACCTCGGATTCAGGAGGAACAGTGTGGTTTTCGACCCGGTCGTGGAACACTGGACCAGCTCTATACCCTTTTCAGGGTGCTGGAGGGTTCATGGGAGTTTGCCCAACCAGTCCACATGTGTTTTGTGGATTTGGAGAAGGCATTCGACCGTGTTCCTCGTGGCATCCTGTGAAGGGTGCTCTGGGAGTATGGGGTTGGCGGCCCCCTGCTCAGGGCTGTTCGTTCCCTGTATGACCGGAGCAAGAGCTTGGTTCGCATTGCCGGCAGTAAGTCAGACCTGTTCCCAGTGCATTTTGGACTCCGGCAGGGCTGCCCTTTGTCACCGGTTCTGTTCATAATTTTTATGGACAGAATTTCTAGACGCAGCCAAGGGCCGGAGAGTGTCCGGTTTGGGGACCACACGATTTCGTCGCTGCTTTTTGCGGATGATGTTGTCGTGTTGGCCTCCTCAAACCAGGACCTTCAGCGTGCACTGGGGCGGTTTACAGCCGAGTGTGAAGCGGTTGGGATGAGAATCAGCACCTCCAAGTCCGAGGCCATGGTTCTCAGTCGGAAAGGGTGGATTGCCCACTTCAGGTTGGTGGAGAGTTCCTGCCCCAAGTGGAGGAGTTCAGGTATCTTGGGGTCTTGTTCACGAGTGAGGGAAGGATGGAACGAGAGATCGACAGGCGGATCGGTGCAGCTTCTGCAGTAATGCAGTCGATGTACCGGTCTGTCGTGGTGAAGAAGGAGCTGAGCTGTAAGGCAAAGCTCTCGATTTACTGGTCGATCTACGTTCCTACTCTCACCTATGGTCATGAGCTGTGGGTCATGACCGAAAGGACAAGATCCCGGATACAGGCGGCGAAATGAGCTTTCTCCGGGGTGGCTGGGCGCTCCCTTAGAGATAGGGTGAGAAGCTCGGTCACTCGGGAGGAGCTCAGAGTAGAGCCGTTGCTCCTCCACATCGAGAGGAGCCAGGTGAGGTGGCTAGGGCATCTATTTCGGATGCCTCCTGGACGCCTTCCCAGGGAGGTGTTCCAGGCACGTCCCACCGGGAGGAGGCCCAGGGGAAGACCTAGGACACGCTGGAGGGATTATGTCTCCCGGCTGGTCTGGGAACGCCTCGGGGTTCCCCCGGAAGATCTGGAGGAAGTGGCTAGGGAGAGGGAAGTCTGGGCGTCTCTGCTTAGACTGTTGCCCCCGCGACCCGGCCCCGGATAAGCGGAAGATAATGGATGGAATATATTTATTTATTTATTTTTATCTATTTACTTAACCAAGGTAGGCTATGACACCCGTCATATATCCTGCCAGCTGATGCAAAGAGGTGAATTTATATCTACACAGAAGAAAGCCTTGTCTATGCCATGCCCCGGGATGGGTTGTGTCGAGCCAGCTGTAGCAGCCTAGGGCTTTTATTCCGCTGTGCTGAACTGAGGAAGAACTGATGACGGAATAGTTTGATCTTCAGCTAACCAAATAGCAGAAAGGGGCATATAATTCCCGTGTAGAAATCGAATATTCAAACTGTTTATTCATCTTTTGACCTCTGGATGAAAAACAAAAAAACGGAAAAAACTTTTCTGGAAAAAACGAAAAACAAACTGTTTTCTAATTTTTCTAATTTCAATATTAAATAAAAACATGCTAAATTAAATTTACAATTAAAATAAAAAAAAAAGATCAACAATTAACTATGTAATTATGATCAATTGTCATTTAGGAAACAACATACAAAATGTATATACCTTTTTTATAAACCCGGTTGGTTTGTGTACCGGAAATATTGATTATTTTTGATGATTCCATATTTCTGTGAAATATGAAACTGTCATTCTTGGTTTTACTTATTATGAGAGAGAAGAGTCAGTTTATTATTATTATTATTTAATCAATCATATTTAGTTGTTGGCTAAATATTTTAGGCTATATAGGCTACACAAGTGTAGTAAGTTAGTAAGAGTTAGCCTAACCCTAACCAAGGTCAACTTCAATTTTATTTTCATAAAGATATTTAATTCAAATACATTTCTAATAACTTTACAAAAATGTAAAGCTTATAGCTATTTTTGATTATGAAAATAATTATAATTTTGACTTTACAGTAAACAGCCAAGTGTCTGCTTTCAAGTGCAAAGTATTCACATCGTTTTTTTTGTATCGCTTTTAGTCTGAGAATGTCATTTCTTAGGATTTTTTTCAAAAGCGAGGGTGCAGGCTAACAGGTTAACCTTTAACATTTTTAAAGGAAAGCTGTGATGTCATCACCAATAATTAAAAGGCTAATATTTAAAAAACCAAAGCAGCACACTCAAAACTTTTACCAGCACAAACGTTTTAGATTATTTTGGGTGAATTTGGAGGCTGAGTGACCTCAGAATGACCAATACATTTATTTTAATATTTTAAAAACAGAAGCAGCACAAACAAAATGTTTTATGGCACAAACCAGCACAAACGAAGAACAAACAAACAAGATTATTTTGGGTGAATTTGGAGCATGTGGGGGGATGAGTGACGTCAGAATAAGCAATAAATGTTCCTTTAATAACTTAAAGACCAAAGCAGCACAAACTCTATTTTTATGGCACAAACCAGCACAAATGAGACTATTTTGCCAACATTTGCGTTGAGTGGGTGGCCAACTTCACGCAGGTAATATTTACAGTCGTGGGTGGCAAACAGATCTACATGTGCGTCACCGAACTGATCCCAAATCAGCTGAACCGACTGGTGATGGAGTCTCCATTCACCCGGAAGTGGCTGAAACCGTAAGAGCTCATCAGCTGCACGATTCAGGTATCCTGGGATGTGAATGGCACGAAGTGACCACAGATGCTTCTGACTCCATAGTTGCAACATCCGGCAGGAGCATAGACCACCTTGTCGACTGATGTACACTATTGTCACCATGTTATCTGAACAGACCAGTACGTGTCTGTCCCTCAACAGGGCTCAAAAGCGGTGCTATTGATACAACAACATGCCTGGAAACTCACTCTAAGGGCACTCCGGCCTGTAGAAATGTGAGGTTTGACCACGGGGTGAAGGTTTGATGGCAGGCCCAAGTGACTGGGACTGGGAGCTTGACTTGTTGCCTATCTTGGGACTCGATCGCGAAGCCAGTGCTGAAGCGGTCTCGCCATATGCCCCAGGAGCCTCTGAAATAACTTCAGTGGAACCGCACTCTTGCCCTCGATTTGACGAAGGCAAGTCAGCAGTGACTGCGCACGCTCGCTCGTAAGCTCTGCATACATGGAAACCGAGACGATTTCCATACTGAGAAAAGAGATCCTCTAACGCCCGAAGACCTAGTCGGGCGAGGTGCTGGAGCACCAGGTCCCTGTGTTTGCAAACCTGGTCTCGAGAGGCTGCCTCAACAACTTTCGTGAAGACGCGAGGTGACAGGGCTAACCCGAATGGGAGAACTGTCTACTGGTATGCCTGCTCCTTGAAGGCAAACTGCAGAAATGTCTTGTGTCGAGGAAGAATGGAGACATGAAAGTACGAATCCTTCAGGTCGATCGCTGCAAACCAACCAATGGACGAACGCATTCGAAACATCTTGAATGGAAGCCTGTGAAGGGTTTGGTTCAAGATGCACAGATCCAGGATTGGTCGTAACCCACCACTCTTCTTGGGTACAATGAAGCCTACTTTGGCTGTAGAAGCCAGACTTCATCTCAGCTGGAGGGACAGTCTCTACAGAACCCTTAGCCAGTAGGGTGTTGATCTCCGCATGCATGACAGGGGCATTGCCACCTACCCACAATAGAGCAGCGAAGCAAAATGACCAGCCCAGACATAGGAGGCATTGGAGCGTCCCGAGGTGTGGGCGGGGTCGTTTTCCACACCCTGATAGACGAGACCAGGGAAGGACCAGAGTCTGCCGACAGAGGGGGCTGAGAGTGGCGAGGCTGTGCGTCGCACACTGTCAACCTCGCCCTCTTGGGGCTTGGAGGTGAAAGTGTCAGATCTTTCTTTAACCATGTATAGGAAGGGGAAAACCAAGGATTCTCCCCCGGTGGAGGGCCGGAATGGTCATGTTACCATTCTTGAGAAACAGCTGTGTTCACCTCCGCGTTCAGACCTCGTGTTCAGCCTCCTCGTGTGAAGACCGACTCAGGTAAAGACATCTTTCGACTCTACCTGTGATCGACTCCACCGAAGAGCGGACACCGATACAGCACTTAAGTATCTATTTTTTCTGTCCTTTTTCAACTTCCTTTCTCTCTCTTACAATGTGCTTTCAATACATTCCCACTGTCTCTCGACCACGCTCCACTTTCACACGCAGAAGGCAGCGCAACACTGCTAATCTGCGTCCTATTCCCTCCTCCACTAATGCCCCTCACTCTTTTTCTGTGGGTCTATGGAACTGTCAGTCAGCTGTCAACAAAGCTGACTTTATTCCGGCCTTTGCCTCTCACTCCACTCTCAATATCTTGGCTTTGACTGAGACCTGGATCCGTCCAGAAGACTCAGCAACCCCTGCTGCTCTCTCAAACAACTTCTCTTTCTCTCACACCCCTCGCCAGACTGGGAGGGACAGAGGAACAGGTCTTCTCATTACTAACAATTGGAAATACTCAACCCACACCTCTCTATGCAACAACAACTCATTCGAATACCATGCTATTACAGTCTCAACTCCCGTTAAAATCCATCTTGTAGTCATTTACCGCCCCCCAGATCAATTGGGCACCTTTGTTGAGGAACTAGATGTGCTGCTGTCCTCATTTCCGGAGGATGGCAGCCCACTTGTAATCCTTGGTGACTTCAATATTCACCTGGACAAACCATATGCTACAGACATCCACTCCCTCCTAGCCTCATTCGATCTCAAACGCTATGTCACCTCACACACCCACAAATCTGGCAACCAACTTGACCTCATATACACACGCAACTGCACTACAGATAACATCCTGGTCAAACCCCTACACATCTCATACCATTACTTCATCACTTTTAATCTACAACTTACTGCTCCTGCATCCCCAATCCCACTACCAGTTACTTTCAGACAAAACCTACGCTCTCTTTCTCCCTCTCATCTCTCCTCTGCTGTGTCATCCTCTCTTCCCTCACCCACACAGTTCTCATCCATGGATGTCAACACTGCAACAGACACTCTATGTTCTACTTTAACTTCTTGTCTAGATAGTATCTGACCTCTATCTTCTTGGCCAGCTCGCCCTACTCCCGCTAACCCATGGTTATCTGATGTTCTTCGTGAACATCGGACCAAACTAAGGGCAGCAGAGAGGCGATATGGCGAAAATCAGACGACCCGTCTGACCTGGGTAAATATCAATCTCTGCTCTCATCATTCTCAGATGATGTCCATGTGGCTAAATCCTCATATTTCCACAACAAAATCAACAGGACCTCTAACACACGCACACTTTTCAGAACATTCAACTCTCTCCTCTGTCCACCTCCACCACCTCCCACCACCTCTTTATCTGCAGACGACTTTGCCCACTTCTTCACAATTAAAATTACAACCATCAACAGTCAGTTTCCACAACCACACACGCAGGACTTTAGATCAGCCACATCCACAGCCAAACATCTTCTCTCCTCCTTCTCTACACTCACTGAGGCAGAAGTATCTAAACTTCTCCTGTCCAGCCATCCCACCACCTGCCCTCTAGATCCTATCCCCTCACACCTTCTACTAGCCATCTCTCCCACACTCCTACCAGCACTCACACACATCATCAACACATCTCTCTGCACTGGCTTTTTCCCTACCACAATCAAGCAGGCTCGGGTCACCCCACTGCTTAAGAAACCCACTCTAGACACATCACTTGTAGAGAACTACAGACCTATTTCTCTCCTGCCATACATAGCAAAAACACTTGAACGAGTTGTTTTCAACCAGGTTTCATTTTACCTCTCACAGTCTAATCAGCTGGACGTTAACCAGTCAGGTTTCCAAAAGGGCCACTCAACAGAGACTGCATTACTGTCGGTCACTGAAGCCCTGCGGATGGCAAAAGCTGCTTCCAGATCATCAGTTCTCATCCTCCTCTATCTATCTGCTGCTTTTGACACAGTGAATCACCAGATTCTTCTGTCCACCCTCTCATCACTGGGCATTACAGGGACTCCACTCCACTGGTTTGAGTCTTACCTCACATGTAGGTCATTCAAGGTTCAAGGTTGCCTGGAGAGGGGAGGTATCCAAAGCACATCAACTGACCATGGGGGTTCCTCAGGGCTCAGTGCTGGGACCTCTTCTCTTCTCCATCATACAGACACATGGCTTCTCATACCCTTGCTATGCTGATGATACTCAACTCTATCTTTCATTTAAACCAGATGATCCCACAGTAGATGAACGAATCTCAAGCTGTCTAGCAGACATCTCGGCATGGATGAAGGAACACCACCTGCAGCTCAACCTGGCAAAGACTGAGCTTCTTGTCTTCCCTGCCATTCCGACTCTACCACACAACTTCACCATCCAGCAAGGTTCATCTCTGATTACCCCCTCAGGGTCGGTCAGAAATCTTGGTGTAATCTTTGACGACCAGCTGTCCTTCAAAGACCACATTTCAATGACAGCTCGATCATGCAGGTTTGCTCTGCACAACATCAGGAAGATCAGACCGTTCCTTACAGAGCATGCAACACAACTTCTCATCCAGGCCCTTGTCATTTCTAGGCTTGACTACTGCAATGCGCTTCTGGCTGGTCTTCCATCTTGTGCAATCAAAACTCTTCAAATGATTCAGAACGCTGCGGCACGTCTTGTATTCAATGAGCCCAAAAGGGCCCATGTCACACCTCTCTTCATCTCTCTGGACTGGCTGCCACTCGCTGCCCGCATCAAGTTCAAGGCCCTGACACTCGCTTATGGATCCACCACAGGCTCGGCACCAGCATACTTCGACTCGCTCCTACGAGTCTACACCCCCACCAGAACCCTTCGCTCAGGTAAGGAGCGTAGGCTTATGGTACCATCACAGAAAGGCATGAAATCCCTCTCCAGAACTTTTTCATTCACCGTTCCTGGCTGGTGGAACGATCTTCCTACCTCCATCCGGATGGCAGAATCAGTCATCATTCAAAAGACTGCTAAAAACTCGTCTCTTCCGTGAGCACTTAATCTTATCCTAAAAAATAAAATAAAAAAACCCTCTTCTCTTCCTCTATTTTTCTTTTATTCCCTCCCTATTCTAGCTTAAGGTTACTCTATGTAATGTCCAAAACTTGGTATTTAAGGCACTTTTTTGCGTTTCTTCGCCTATTCATGACTGATCGCTTCCTGTACTCCTATGTTGTAAGTCGCTTTAGATAAAAGTGTCTGCTAAATGCATAAATGTAAATGTAAAGGATTCTCCAGCCTGTGACAGCGTGCTATGTTCTTTTAGACAAAACAATCTGTAACAATGCAATACTATCACATAAAACATGTTTTACTCACAAGTGTGTTGCACAAGTGTGTTGCAGATCCAATATGGAAGGCACAGCATTGTGTTTATATCTCAATTTGTCTGCAAATACAGTCTCGACCTGTGTCTCGTTTACAAATGATTATCTTGTTATCTTCGGGATGTTTATTGCTCAGTAGTGTGGTTAGCTCTGTTTTGCACAGTTTAGCTCCACGAGTCGGTGGGCAGGGCTACAGAAGCAGGCGTACACATTTATTTGTAGAGGCGGCGTTTCCCCCTCCTATGACGTCATAGATCAATATATATCTGAGACCTGGGCCTGGTGTCAATAAAAGCTTTTCTAACAGCTCTGAAACATACAGGATATTCTTATATTACCATGACTTTTAATATATCAAAGACTTAAGAGAAAGTTGATTTCTCAATTCATCACCCCTTTAACAGGAAAATACTGCAACAGAATTTGTCCAGCCGCTCTGGTGAAACGGTGATGTTATCCAGCTAATTTAAATCATTATATAGTGTCAATGTGGGAAGATCGGTAATATAGTTGACAATTAGGGTCTCCAACTGAGCAAGCCAAAAGCCAAAGGCAATGGTGGCAAGGAACCAAAACTCCTTCAGGGTCAGAATGGAGAAAAAAAACCTTGTCCAAGATGATTGAACTTTTCCACCATAAACTTGCTCTATTTATAAAATACAAATAGTATTAATTGTAATTGGTCTCTTTTTGTGTTGTCTAGCATTCTAGGATTTTAGAGATAGTTAGATCTGCACAACATTTCCAAAGACATGATCTGGAAATGTGCCAGACTGATCACGCGCTGTGAATGCGGCCGCAGCCACGAATCCCGCGCTTACCTCAGCTCATGTGATGAATGTAATCGGACTCCTGCTGCGTTTTTTGCCGTGACACTCAATCGGCTCACTCATATATTGAACAGACACGTTCAGTTTTTAATTGTAGCGTCTCTAACTGAACTTATTTTATGAAAATGAATGCGGTGGGCAAGTGATCCAGCCAGTAGCCATGCCTAGAGTAGGGCAGCGAAGTGCATTCTGGGAATTATTGTCTTTCATCCCCATGAGACAAAAATACATTTTCTGTTTTCTCAGTCTAGAGGCCACCAAATTCAAAAATAATTTCAAATTTCTACTACATTAATGACCCAGTTTAAATACAGATTCATCTTCCCAGCGCTGACGTACCCCTTTAACTCTGCCAGTTTTTTCTACAATGCTGCACTCAACTCTGTTACAGTGTTGTTGTTATCTGCATTGGTGTTAAAATTTTACTCTATTAGAGTTTATTCTAACAGCTGTGTTGGTGTTGTGAGAGGCAACATTTTTGAAAGTGTTGAATTAACACTTTGCATGTGGTTCCCATATACACACTTTTAAAGTGTTTTTACTGACCTTTTTATGGGGCCCGGGGTGCTTTTCTGGTAGCAAGGTATACATTTGGCCTTGAGCTGCCACTGTATACAGCTATTTAATAATAAATATTTAAGAGTAGTCAACTACTTTTAGATTATGACTTATGAATCACAGCGATTTGAAAAGGTTTAAATTAAAACAATAACACAAAAAATGTATATTGATTATTGTATTTCATCCCAGTCTCCCATGTGCTGACACTTACAAATCAAAAACACAGTTCAAAAAGTGTATATCTGAAAATGATCTTACTCTGTATTTGTGACCCGCAGGCTCTGGTGTTTTCACCGTCGCTTTGGGAATTCCTAAAAATCACAGGTAAAATCACTGGTAACTCACTATTGCTGTTATCACATTTAATACATAAACATTTAGTACAGAGTTAGACGGTTAAATTAATAGGTTTTGTAACATACCGTTCTGGCAGAGGCTCAGCTGGGAGCTTTAGAGACAATAAACTTCATTTAGTGCTTATACATGTATATCATATTGAACTGAAAAAGTGTGTATATACACTCACCAAAAGGATTATTAGGAACACCTGTTCAATTTCTCATTAGTGCAATTATCTTATCAACCAATCACATGGCAGTTGCTTCAACGCATTAAGGGGTGTGGTCCTGGTCAAGACAATCTCCTGAACTCCAAACTGAATGTCAGAATGGGAAAGAAAGGGGATTTAAGCAATTTTGAGCGTGGCATGGTTGTTGGTGCCAGACAGGCCGGTCTGAGTATTTCACAATCTGCTCAGTTACTGGGATTTTCACACACAACCATTTCTAGGGTTTACAAAGAATGGTGTGAAAAGGGAAACACATCCAGTATGCGGCAGTCCTGTGGGAGAAAATGCCTTGTTGATGCTAGAGGTCAGAGGAGAATGGGCCGACTGATTCAAGCTGATAGAAGAGCAACTTTGACTGAAATAACCACTCGTTACAACTGAGGTATGCAGCAAAGCATTTGTGAAGCCACAACACGCACAACCTTGAGGCGGATGGGCTACAACAGCAGAAGACCCCACCGGGTACCACTCATCTCCACTACAAATCGGAAAAAGAGGCTACAATTTGCACAAGCTCACCAAAATTGGACAGTTGAAGACTGGAAAAATGTTGCCTGGTCTAATGAGTCTCGATTTCTGTTGAGACATTCAGATGGTAGAGTCAGAATTTGGTGTAAACAGAATGAGAGCATGGATCCATCATGCCTTGTTCCCATTGTGCAGGCTGGTGGTGGTGGTGTAATGGTGTGGGGGATGTTTTCACTGTGCAGGCTGGTGGTGGTGGTGTAATGGTGTGGGGGATGTTTTCACTGTGCAGGCTGGTGGTGGTGGTGTAATGGTGTGGGGGATGTTTTCACTGTGCAGGCTGGTGGCGGTGGTGTAATGGTGTGGGGGATGTTTTCACTGTGCAGGCTGGTGGCGGTGGTGTAATGGTGTGGGGGATGTTTTCACTGTGCAGGCTGGTGGCGGTGGTGTAATGGTGTGGGGGATGTTTTCACTGTGCAGGCTGGTGGTGGTGGTGTAATGGTGTGGGGGATGTTACCACTGTGCAGGCTGGTGGTGGTGGTGTAATGGTGTGGGGGATGTTTTCACTGTGCAGGCTGGTGGTGGTGGTGTAATGGTGTGGGGATGTTTTCACTGTGCAGGCTGGTGGCGGTGGTGTAATGGTGTGGGGATGTTTTCACTGTGCAGGCTGGTGGTGGTGGTGTAATGGTGTGGGGGATGTTTTCACTGTGCAGGCTGGTGGTGGTGGTGTAATGGTGTGGGGGATGTTTTCTTGGCACACTTTAGGCCCCTTAGTGCCAATTGGGCATGGTTTAAATGCCACGGCCTACCTGAGCATTGTTTCTGACCATGTCCATCCCTTTATGACCACCATGTTCCCATCCTCTGATGGCTACTTCCAGCAGGATAATGCACCATGTCACAAAGCTCCAATCATTTCAAATTGGTTTCTTGAACATGACAATGAGTTCACTGAACTAAAATGGCCCCCACAGTCACCAGATCTCAACCCAATAGAGCATCTTTGGGATGTGGTGGAACGGGAGCTTCGTGCCCTGGATGTGCATCCCACAAATCTCCATCAACTGCAAGATGCTATCCTATCAATATGGGCCAACATTTCTAAAGAATGCTTTCAGCACCTTGTTGAATCAATGCCACGTAGAATTAAGGCAGTTCTGAAGGCGAAAGGGGGTCAAACACAGTATTAGTGTGTGCTCCTAATAATCCTTTAGGTGAGTGTATATATTTATTTATTCTGCCTACCTTCAGCAGTCTAAGTGCAAAATGCAGAGAGTTGTTTTTGCGGAGATCATATTCCTCATTATATTTCATCCCTGACTTCACTAAGTTAGAGAAATCTCCAGGTATGCCGGACTTCAAACGGAAAACTTCAAACGACTTTCCATTCAGGAAATTTGTCACACTTTCTTTAATCACACTGGCACTCTGCTGTGGCATAAATAACCTTGGGATTTGTTCATACCATTTTGTACCTGAAGGGGCTGCAAGAAACAACATTTGCTTTATGTTCACTCAAGTTAGTTTGGTTACACTAGTGTTTTCAGTATGTTTAAGTGTATTTCTTGCCTGTAAACGAAATTACTTCTTCGTTTCCGCAGTAAATCCCAGCATGATAAGATGGGCTGCCACTCACATTCACGTTCCTCAAAATGAGATCCCCTTCTTTTAGCTTTGATATTTCATGATCAGGAATGTTACCCTTGCCCTCCGCAACCGGTTCAAAGTCCTTCTGGGTGCCAGAGATCAGGAGTTTAAACTCGTCCCGGGTTACCATCCTGCCTAGAGAAAAATAGCATTTTGTGAGTGTGTGTGTGTGTGTGTGCCCTTGTTTTTATTACATTATGGGGACCAAATGTCCCCATAAGGATAGTAAAACCTGAGATGTGTGTGGAATGTGTGTGTGTGTGTCCTCACTTTTCAAAAGGCTTATAAATCATACAGGATGAGTTTTTTTGAGAAAGTAAAATGCAGAATGTGTGTGTGTGTGTGTGTGTGTGTGTGTGTGTGTGTGTGTGTGTGTGTGTGTGATGGGTAGGGGCAGGGGCAGTGTGTGTGTGTGTGTGTGTGTGTGTGTGTGTGTGGGTGGGTTTAGGGGCAGTGTGTGTGTGTGTGTGTGTGTGTGTGTGTGTGTGTGTGTGTGTGTGTGTGTGTGTGTGTGTGTGTGTGTGTGTGTGTGTGTGTGTGTGATGGGTTTAGGCAGTGTGTGTGTGTGTGTGTGTGTGTGTGTGTGTGATGGGTAGGTTTAGGGTTAGGGGCAGTGTGTGTGTGTGTGTGTGTGTGTGTGTGTGTGTGTGATGGGTAGGTTTAGGTTAGGGGCAGTGTGTGTGTGTGTGTGATGGGTAGGTTTAGGGGCAGGGGCAGTGTGTGTGTGTGTGTGTGTGTGTGTGCGTGTGTGCGTGCGTGTGTGTGATGGGTAGGTTTAGGGTTAGGGGCAGTGTGTGTGTGTGTGTGTGTGTGCGTGTGTGCGTGCGTGCATGTGATGGGTAGGTTTAGGGTTAGGGGCAGTGTGTGTGTGTGTGTGTGTGTGTGTGTGTGATGGGGTTTAGGGGCAGGGGCAGTGTGTGTGTGTGTGTGTGTGTGTGTGTGTGTGTGCGTGTGTGCGTGCGTGCGTGTGATGGGTAGGTTTAGGGTTAGGGGCAGTGTGTGTGTGTGTGTGTGTGTGTGTGTGTGATGGGTAGGTTTAGGGGCAGGGGCAGTGTGTGTGTGTGTGTGTGTGTGTGTGTGTGTGTGTGTGTGTGTTGGTTTTAGTGTATTACAAGGACAATTCACCAGTTTACATACTAGCATTACAAGGACAATTGACATTATAAGGACTAAGGACATGTCCTTGTAATTCAAACAGCGTGAAATCATCTGTATGAACCTCAGGAACATCCTCCTGCTTTTTATTGAATGTCCCTTTAAGTAGGTATACCAGTTTTCTGGTGTGTTCGTGTGTATCTCATCACTGCCGCCTATCGCCAGGATCTGCCACTGCTGGCGGACACACATTTACACATTCATGGGCGGGACGGTTTGAAAATGGCGCGCGGTTGTCTGATTGGTTAATGACGCGCACGCGCGCAGTAGTGAGATCCGAGCGGAGTGAGATCGTCATTGCGGCCCTGTTAAACAGCAGCCTTGTAGGTAAGTACATTAAGTTAAATGTTTTATATATGAATTAATATAAATCAGTCATATCTATGTGTTTGTGTGCACTTTGTTTTCTGTTGGCAGACGTTAAAATATATGTTTACACAGTCGAGCGCGAGTCTTGTCAAGGTAATGTTAACTAAACCCCGGAAACTGAATAATACATATAACGTTGTTTATTAATGAAAATTATAATTATTAAGAATAAGTATTAACAATTATGAACAATCTTCCCATCATTGAGGAAGTCAGCGTTTTATAAAGCCTCAGATTACCTTGAATGTGCGTTGTGACAGGATTAAATGAGCTTTTTATCATTAACGTTACATACTCAAATGCGTTTAAAAGCTAAAATTAAATGTCATCAGGTAAAGTTAACGTGTTCTGAATGTCTGCAAATGTTAATTCGACATCTTTTGATGAAGTTGTGTCATAGTGTAATTATTGTAATGTAAATCTTTCCTAAAATAATCTTTGGGCAGTAACTATACACTCCATTAGTCTACATTTTTAAACATATTTAATAATACAATTGTTATGTAATATCTTTAACGTTGAATGTCTGACTTTATACTTGAACCTGGGTTAAATATGGAATTGGTCATTCTAATTATTAATATATTCACTGTTACAGTACAATTTAACCAAATGTAGCATATTAACTTAATATAATAATGAAACGTTTAAGGCTGGAATAGCAGAATAAAATAAATAAAAACATAAAAAGGAATAAAAGAATCTAATCTTTACTACATTTGTTTTTGTTTTGTAAGCATAATAGTAATATATGGATTAAAAGTGAAATCTGCAAATTGATATGGAAACATCTAGAGGCACTTTTAAGCATGCTCATGTAAAATAAGCTGTCATGTGAAACAGGAAATTAATGTACTTATTTAAAATCATCGATCAACCTTAATTATACAGCAACACATAGAATAGCATTATGTGTTACTCATAATGGTGCTGATGAATCAGAAATCTTGCACATTCAAAGAAAATAGGTTACTTTTGCATTGGGAAATAAGGTGGATATGCACTTTATGGATGTGTATCATATATTAGAATTATGTATTTGCAAATATTTTTATGCTGTTTTTCTTTTTAAATTCTATACCCTCAATTCTGCAGCTAGATGAAATGGACGACGCAGACCTAAGCCTGCACGAGACGCAGAAGACCACCTTAACTCAAGAACTGACGAGCCACACCGTGAGTAGCCATTTCTATGTTCACAGATTTAAAGGAACACCGGATACTCAAGCATCTGTCCTGTTTTGTGATGTCAGAGTACAACACAATAGTACACTTGAAGACATGTACGATCACACTGATGTGATGAGAGCGTTCAGTGCGTCACGTGATAAACTGCCAAAGGACAAGGAGGGCTGTGCGATATCACAATTTTAGATTGCGATCTATTATATTATATCCACGTTCTGCCTTTGTAGAGAGATTGTGGCTACAGGTTGCACTTCTGGCACCCGTCCCAACATTATGTACGTTCACATCACATGTTTTGCAGCACAGCGGTAGAGTTACACTCACGTGACATTGCAAATCTTCGCCATCATGAAAGCTTATGTTTGCATGCATTTTAAAGCCTTGCCAGTTGAACTTTATATTCACACAGTGATCTAACATACACTTTTCTGAGCATGTACACTTAAGGCTACGTTCACACTACGAGCCTTAGTCCTCAATTCCCATTTACTGCTCAGCAGTGTTAATTTCATTAACGAAGACGATGACGAATATACGCCAACGCCTACTTTTCTGTGACTAAAACGAGGCGCTGACAAGCTAAAATAATATCTGATGATAAAACTATGACTAAACGCATGCCGTTTCTTTGTTAACAAGACGAGACTGGACTATAATGTTATTTGAGGAATGTCAGACATTAAAAACACATGATCTCTTCAAATGCTGTCTTTCAAAAATGTGCGTCCGTCAAGGAAGGTGTCTGCATAATCTGATCTCTCTGAATCTGACAGCTGCAGCTGACGTCACAAGTACGGGTGGTCTAGGCAACCAAATCTCGAACTAGCGAGCTCTATGCAACGCAGCGTTCTCGTGTAGACTCATTTGAAAATGGTCACGCAAAGAACGATCTTCGATAGGAATAAATGTCAAAAAAGGAAAAACTTAAAAGACAGAGCAGAGATCGAGTTAGTTAGTAAAATCCCCAGCCAACAGGTAATTTTACTAAAGCTGTTGATGGAGTGGAGGTTGTGGAACAGCAAGTTGATGGGCACATGAAGCAGGTAAAAACACAGCGCCATCGTCCCCACCGAGTTTAGGTTAGTTTGATTATGAACCTGATGGATGGATATTGCTTTTTATGTTTGAATGAACTCTAGCCAATATAAAGCTAAAGGCGCCGATTGAAATATTTCAATCGTGTTGCGCCATCATCATGTAAGCTTATCATTTAAACGCTTTTTAATCATTGTTTTTAAAACATTCAGACACATTAAGCAGCGAGGGAGAATTAATTTAGGTAAATGCGTGTTAAATTAAGACTGATACGCGCGCACCTCATACAGCGCATGAGTTCATTTCGTGCCTTGTGCTTGAACGTTCAAATACGCTTAGTGGCAAAATCTTTGTCTTTGAGTGTCCTCGTACACTAAGTCATTTGTGTCTTTAAATAAACCTGAACAGTTTACAATAAAACATGTGTAGTATTAGTGGGATCCTGGTAGTCTATTAATGAGGTCTTACAGGTATAGTTCACCCCAAAATGAAAAATCTATTATCATTTACTCACCTAAGTGGTAAAGGGATATGTAGCATTGCATAAGTGCTACTAACTAAGAGTGCAATGGCAATACAACCTGATTTAAATTTTGCATAAGCTTAATTGAATTGGTCTAAAATAGAGAAAATTATAATGACCATTTTTGTCTAAAGACTAGATATAAAAAAGCTACCAAAAATAATGTTAGTAACGGCAGTTTGACTAAAAATAATGACTAAAACTTGACAAAAATGCAGTTACTTTTCATCGACTAAAACTAGACTAAAACTATGAAAGACAAAATGATTAAAATGTGACTAAGACTAAATCGGAAATGGCTGTCAAAATTAACACTGCTGCTCAGATCAGATTTTTGGTACAGCTGTTCACATTGTTGTTTTAAATGTAGCCAATATCAGATTCCAGTGCCAACAGATCATGGTCCATACATATTTTGCTGTGAACAGTACAGGTACAGCTAGGGATGGGAATTTTGGTCAATTTCTCATTTCGATCATCGATAGGTTTCAAAAACGAGTACTTGTGGGCGGGGCTTGTGCGGGGGGCGGAGCGTCTCCGTCATGGAGATATGAAACTATTTTAAGACTGTTACGAAAATTAATGTTGACATGTCTATGAAAACATGAACATATGACTATAAAAAATAACTGCTAGATAACTAACTATAAATAACTGCTAGATTATGATGCATAAATGTCTTTGAAAAAGAAACATCTAAAAACAAAATAACTGTCTCAAATAACCCAGTCAATAACATCGGGCATTGTGTTTGAGCTGAAACTGTGAATACACCCTGCAGAGCTTTGCTAGCGGTTTAATAAACTCAACCAAACGCATCCTGTATTAGTTTAATCAGATATAAGCCGATTACAATTTACATCTGACGCAAATGTGCACATGAACTTGGCCATATTCTACAGGCTATGGTTTGAAAGGGAAACTCATTTTGAAAGCACTTTTCCCTTAACAACAACGATACATGGGGCAACGAAAGCACAGAGCATTTACAACACTGTAAGGCCAACAATTGTGTTCTCTTTATAACGCTATGTACATGACACATTTGCGCTGCACATCATTTTATTTTTCATGAAGTGATACAGACTTCACTGTGCGTTTCGAATCCATAATGAGAAACAACTAAAGCAGGTCTACTGTTAAAAACACGAGCAAAACACCACTGCTGCATTATTAACATCATCAATGATTTTGAAAAAGAAATAGCCTATTTAAAAGATTATGACCGTCTGGAATAACCCAGAGTCGACCATGTCGGGCACATTTTCATAACGGCAGCGCTTTGCTAGATGTAGCCTTTTCATTGTGGATTTCCTTGATCAGCTGATACACGGGGAACTAAAGCACAGAGTATTTACAACATTTTATTACAACCGTGTTGTCATTATAATGCTATATGACAGATTGGCGCTGCACATCTTGCACTGTATTTCGTGATCACAGGGACTTCAGGCATCACTGCAGCGCGCTTCAGTTTCACTTTATTTCGCCGGTCTGGAAGGCATGTTTTCTAATGCTAACCAACCAGACCTCAGTTACGCCCAAAATGACACAATACACAATCAGAAAAATAGATATATTTTATTAAATATATTTTTTAAAGTCAGGACGATCATCGTTTTCATGATCGATCGTCGCTGTCACGCTCGAAAGATTTCGACCACTGTTGCCCATCCCTAGTACACGCAGTAGAAACAATTAAATTAACATGCATAACGTCTGATATACAGTGTTTTTATTTTATCGGTAGTTGTATGGGCATCAGAAGCAAAAATTGCTTAAAAATAGGTATAATATATGACAGTACAAGCCAAAAGTTTTATTCACTCGATTCACTCGTTTTCGATGCATTGATTACAAATCCTGACGATGCATATGCATCGATCTTGAAACATGTATTTTTGAATCGTGAACCGTTGATTTAGGTCGATAATCGATTTAAAATGCTAAGATTCAGCGCTTTAAAACTAACATTAGATTATATCTACTAGGCTACATGCGTGAATTAGAGTCATCTGCGCTCACAGCTCGCCTTCACAGACACACACTGCTCTCTTTACCGCCTTCACTGGAATGTGCTCGCGCTCCATCCATAGCTCGCTGACACATGTATGAGCATCCCACGCTTGATCTCTCCTCAGGACGGCCACTGTGTCCACATGAGCAGATGACCGCTCTATATCGAGACAGCCATTGTCAACTGCCAAGTCACCGCAGTTTACTAGAACACTGTAGTGTATGAGTTATAGAGGAAACACAAGACATGAGTGTGTGTGAACCTGAAAACACACAGCATTGAGAGGACAGGACGGTTTACTAGAACACTGTAGTGTATGAGTTATAGAGGAAACACAAGACATGAGTGTGTGTGAACCAGAAAACACACAGCATTGAGAGGACAGGAGTTTACTAGAACACTGTAGTGTATGAGTTATAGAGGAAACACAAGACATGAGTGTGTGTGAACCTGAAAACACACAGCATTGAGAGGACAGGACGGTTTACTAGAACACTGTAGTGTATGAGTTATAGAGGAAACACAAGACATGAGTGTGTGTGAACCAGAAAACACACAGCATTGAGAGGACAGGACGGTTTACTAGAACACTGTAGTGTATGAGTTATAGAGGAAACACAAGACATGAGTGTGTGAACCAGAAAACACACAGCATTGAGAGGACAGGACGGTTTACCAGAACACTGTAGTGTATGAGTTATAGAGGAAACACAAGACATGAGTGTGTGTGAACCAGAGTATGTGAGCGGTGTGACGCTCCGCTCAATATTCCGCTCTATGCCAGCACGCTCCACTCAATCGCTCACAGCCCAAGCAAACGCTTTGCTCATTAACCGCTCACTCGTTTTATTCATTTAAATGCATTAGATTAACTTTATCAATTAAAAATATGCCAGCCCTTTGGCAAACTTGCCTATAAAGTGAAATAACTGAAAAAGTATATTTGATTTGTGTTATATATTTACGTGAACATTCGCTGTTGCAAAACATGCAGGCACATTAAACAAACACACAAGAAGAAATGCATGTAGAACTTCACAAAACATCTGGATGATCATGCATGAAAAGCACACACAGATGAAATGCACTGAACAAAAGCGTATCAAAGTACCGGATTGTTTACTGGCGTTAATAAAAGAAACAAGCATTCTAAATTTAAGTACACCAAAACTGCGGGGAAATGCTGTCTATTAAAAATGTTCAATTCATATTGTGTTGGCTATAGGTTTTGGTTATACTGATAGTGATGTGATGATTGCATAACGAATTAACGATTCCCACCCTTCAACATATTTTAATAATTTAATTAGACTGGCCACATTGTTTAAGTATGAGTTAATATAATGCCACATAGTTTTGCAAAAGAATAAAGTATTGCAAAATAAAAAAGTGTTGCAAACAAAAATAAAGTATTGCAAAATAAAAATAAAGTAGAGAGAGAGAAAGGAAAATAAAATTGTTTCACTTGCAACACAACTTTTATTCTGCAGCGTTACAGTGTGCTTGCGATACCGTTTCCCCTGTGCGCTTCACTTTTCTGTGCGTGTCTTTGTGGCACTGTTTTGACATGGGGGGTGGAGTCAAGAAACTGGGATGTGTTCAGCTGACATGGTCACGCCTCCTCCGTGTGACATCATCTCTTCGAGACGCAGATCAGCAAAGTTTAAGGCACCATGGCAAAATCACCCGCATTTGGCTGGTGGCGGGTGCTAATTTCCATCCCTACCGGCCACTATGGCGGGTAAATAAAAATAGCACACTGTTTCACCGGCAGTACGGTGTCGATTGATTCTTAGATGCATCGCGATGCGGACATGGACGATTCTGAATCTATTCACAAATATAAAACAAAATGTGTTTTCTAAACATTGATACCGTGATGTTGACGGAAAGCAAAAGGCACAACTCGGCGCGGGAGTACAGCATCCGGACCGTCTGTTAAAATGATTTGGTTCATCTACTAATACTCAACTAACCACTGTGTCCACATGAGCAGATGACCGCTCTATATCGAGACAGCCATTGTCAACTGCCAAGTCACGCAGTTTACTAGAACACTGTAGTGTATGAGTTATAGAGGAAACACAAGACATGAGTGTGTGTGAACCAGAAAACACACAGCATTGAGAGGACAGGACGGTTTACCAGAACACTGTAGTGTAAGAGTTATAGTGGAAACACAAGACATGAGTGTGTGTGAACCAGAAAACACACAGCATTGAGAGGACAGGACGGTTTACCAGAACACTGTAGTGTAAGAGTTATAGAGGAAACACAAGACATGAGTGTGTGTGAACCTCAAAACACACAGCATTGAGAGGACAGGACGGTTTACTAGAACACTGTAGTGTAAGAGTTATAGAGGAAACACAAGACATGCGTGTGTGTGAACCTGAAAACACACAGCATTGAGAGGACAGGACGGTTTACTAGAACACTGTAGTGAGTTATAGAGGAAACACAAGACATGAGTGTGTGTGAACCAGAAAACACACAGCATTGAGAGGACAGGACGGTTTACTAGAACACTGTAGTGTATGAGTTATAGAGGAAACACAAGACATGCGTGTGTGTGAACCTGAAAACACACAGCATTGAGAGGACAGGACGGTTTACTAGAACACTGTAGTGTATGAGTTATAGAGGAAACACAAGACATGAGTGTGTGTGAACCTGAAAACACACAGCATTGAGAGGACAGGACGGTTTACTAGAACACTGTAGTAGGGCTGGGACGGTATGGATTTTTCTTACCACGGTTGAAAAGCAAGAAATTCCAGCGGTTCAGCAGTAAACCGCTTTAAACCCCAAACAGACCCCATCCATCAGGATGGAGCGCCACGATCGTGAAGCCACGCCCCCTGTTGTGAGTCTTGTATTGAGTGCGACACACAATAATCCTCTTCTATAGTTAAACTAAAAACTTGGCTCTGTAGATTAAATTGAAAGTATAACTATGCATATATGCTATTTTAAATACTGTAGTCTAGCCTACAATTTGAAATATGAAATGGATGTTTGAGCATTTCATAAGCATGCATGTTTATTTTCCGTCGGTGAAACAACACACTACAGCCTGTAAAACATTTAAATGATTATCAGTAAATAATGGTAATCTTAAGAATATAAGAAAATTAAATATTTGTTTAAAAAGATTTGTTTCATAGCCTATTTCCCGCAGAGATGCGTCATCGCCGCTCTGCGCTTTGAGATGACACGAGCTGGATAGACTCGAATATCTACGTCTTCATGTTTTCTCCTGATGATGCAAAGCAACACTTGTTGTCTAACGTCTGAAGAGCAATTTTATCGCCCACAGGGTCAAGACATTTAGGCTACATATGTTTGATTAGGCTATGCACTGCTAGAGAAACCAAAGCAACATCGCTGGGTGTCAAATAAACTTGACGCGCCTAATAACAATCACAAACTGTGTTATATCAAATTTCGTCCTACAGTGTTTTTCTACTTTACCACAGTAAAAGATTTGAATGGGTATAATAGACTAAAGCAAACGAAAGGAAGAAACGCGTTTATAATTCCTGCAAAAATGAGTGCGACGCAGTGAAGATTTAGGTAAAGAAACGAGATGTCCAGTGGAATAAAATGGACTAACGTTAGGCCTATTATTAAAATTCACGGAAATGGGAATATTGGGTGACCAGATTGCAAAACAGAATTAAAAAGCTGGCAGATCTTAAATTGGGCTCAGCCTCCTCTGTCATTCGGCGTGAATAGCCTGTGTTTTCATGGCTACGATGTAACATCTGCGAATGTATTTCCCTTGTAAACAAAGCTTTGTGCTTCACTCCTGTGGTAATAATCACGTAAAACAGCGTTCACGTACAAAACACTGGGTCAATAACGAAATTATAGTTTTAAGTAGAAAATAGTATTTATGTAAGGAGATATTAAAATAAAAAGAGCACAACTCCTCTTATGTGGAAGCAAGCTACTTTTTCCCCTCACGTGCAACCTCGAGTCCTTATTTGGTTTAGTAAAATAACGGAATTATCATTTTAAGTAGAAAATAGTATTTATGTAAAGAGATAAAATACAGAGTATAGTAAATTATATCTTTTATACAATTAAAAACAACGATATCGCGCCATCACGATAAAGTGAACATGCTAGTTATTCTAGCAAAATATATGAAGACCGCGGTAATGCGGTAACCATCCCAGCCCTACACTGTAGTGTATGAGTTATAGAGGAAACACAAGACATGAGTGTGTGTGAACCTGAAAACACACAGCATTGAGAGGACAGGACGGTTTACCAGAACACTGTAGTGAATGAGTTATAGAGGAAACACAAGACATGAGTGTGTGTGAACCTGAAAACACACAGCATTGAGAGGACAGGACGGTTTACCAGAACACTGTAGTGAATGAGTTAGGGCTGTAGCTATTGATTCTTTTAGTAATCGAGTATTCTAACGATTATTCCATCGATTAATCGAGTAATCGGATAATTACTTTTTTCTTTATTAAAGAGCAATACTAAATATATAAGAGAAAATGAGACCGGTATCTTAAAATTAACATCTAATTTGTTTTCTTTTTAGAAAAATAAAGTATACTGCTGAAATTGCATACATTAATAACTGTGAAAATAACCCATTTTAAAGCATTCAATTGCCACATTATAAAAATCTATTTCAAATTACTTTAAAAGGAAAACATAGTTCAGTCTAAAACTAAACCTACAACCAATAAACCAAAATGATATTAATATAAAAATAGCAATAATGCCTATATTACAGTGAACAAATATCACAGACCAAGGCAGCTCTGGCATAATGTCAATAACACTTATATTTAGAGTTTCTTTACAGTTATTGACAGTGTTCGAACTATACCATGGCCTTTGGGGAGCCACTTTTTCTTTTTTTGGGGGTGTAGAAATTAAACAATGAATTTTGTTTCATATTTATGTTTAAATATTATATTGTTATTTTTAAATATCATCTGATTATGAGAAGTACAAAGATGCACGTGGGTCAGAATGATTTTGGTGGTTATTATATTTTGTTTAATAATAAGTTTTGATTTGTAGAAAGTCTTTCTTTAAAGTAAATTGTATCTTAATTTTAATTTATGTTTCATCAGCCAATTGCCTGGATTTAATAAATAAGAAGCAAATAGACTATAGCAGACTATATTAGTGACAAGAAGGCGCTGGAGCGATCACAATTGCTCTTGAACATGTATCATAAATAAACTAAAACTCAGCAGGATACTTGCCTCACAGACATGAGACATATGTGTATAGAAAGCTTGAAATGTCTACGTTTAAACGAAACAATTAACGAAAATAAATAGGTAAGCAAAGCGCACTGTTCACGTGAGCAGCTCGAGTGGCGTCTCAGAGCGGTTCATCACTGCATGTGCTGTGAGTTTAACACGCATCTTTAGACTAATCCTGACTTGAGCAACTTTGTACACATTTGTCTCTTAGTTGTAGTATTAGTTCTTACTTTGCTATATATATATATATATATATATATATATATATATATATATATATATATATATATATATATATATATATATATATATATATATATATATATATATACATATACAGTGAGGAAAATAAGTATTTGAATATTTTGCAAGTTCTCCCACTTAGAAATCATGGAGGGCTCTGAAATTGTCATTGGAGGTGCATGTCCACTGTGAGAGACATAATCTAAAAAAAAAATCTTTATATTTATTTGCAGCTGTATCATACAAATAAATAGTTAAAAATCATATATTGTGATTTCTGAATTTTTTTAATAGATTTTGTCTCTCACAGTGGACATGCACCCACGATGACAATTTCAGACCCTCCATGATTTTACTGTAAACATCTGCCAATTTAGGGACATCGCTAACCCTAGTGTATTATTTATATAGGGAACAGAATGACTTCAGAGTGACCCATGTTTATTCAGTTTGTTTCCAAAAACTACATGTCTAGATTTAGTCTTTTATTTAGCAGCTTATTCAGCTCCAGCGAGTGTCTTACAGCAGTGTTTCTTTTCATTCTCTCCTTTACAGATGAACACAGATGTTGCCTCCACTGAGACATTTACACCGTGCCAGAACCAAGGTCAGAACAGGTATTGTGTTATTTTCTAAGATACATTAGTGTTTAAGCCAGTTTTTTTTTTTTACAGTATATGAGCACTGGACTTTTGGTTGCAAACTATGCAATTAATCCTCAAATCACATGTGTTCTGATCTATGGGTCCTGGGCCCTTATTTATCAACAGGTCATAGAAAAGGTTCTATATATTGTTAATTTAGAATGGGCCTAAGTACAATAAAATCTGTATTTATCAAACACGTGCACACAGTTCTTAGGCACATGAGTAAGCAATCAATGTTGATAAATCCCACGTGCCATGCTCATTCATGGTCATTAGCATTCGGAAACGCCTCCAATCAACCATACAGGTGCTGATCATATAATTAGAATATCATCAAAAGTTGATTTATTTCAGTAATTCCATTCAAAAAGTGAAACTTGTATATTATATTCATTCATTACACAGGGTTCCCGAGGGTCTTAATGTCTAAAATTCTGAACTGTAAATTTAAAAACAGCCAGATTTTCATCCGAGGTCTTAAATTTCATTTAGTCAGGTCTAAAAAAGGTTTTATCCTCATTAATTTCCCTAGTATGTCCGTGAAGTGCGGCTCTGTGATCAGGAGTAAACTGCAAGCTTAAAAAAGCAACACGCATCAAACATCTTCACAAACTAGTAATGCAAAGCATTCCTAAACCTGTTGCCCAACAAAATACAACTTTTAATAACATGTTTTATAACTCACTTCATATCGTCAGTCAAGTGTTTGTGAGCTGATGTGGCTTCTTCTCATCAAATGAGGCCAACGATGCATTATTTTATAGTATTCTATACAGTAATAAAGTCTATGTCAATCAGAACTGCATACTTTATCATTATGAAAATAAAAGGCTTAAAAATCAAATACAATATATATTGATGCAGTCGTGTTTATTGTCTTCGTTTCGTCAGCCAAAGCGTTTCTATATCTTCTTTTGTTCAGCCCAGTGAGCCTACGGTGGTAGCTTCACATTAGGGATTTCCTGAAAGCAATGACTTCTCTGAGGCGTATGTGGCGTGTCCACTGAGGGCACCCTCTGGCTTCAAGGATGAATGAAACTTTTGGTTTACAGAAAAGAAAAATAAGGCTTCTTTTCTAATAAATTTATATGACAATCCACATGTTTTTCTTCAATGTACTGGGTTTTTTTTCACACAGTGGGCGCATAAGGGGCTATGTTGTGCTAGTTACTTCCAAACTGTAACACATTATAGATTACTTGTTACTGCTATTTAAAAGTAATTATTTACATTAAAATATTACTGTCTCAATTGTAATGCGTTACATTACTCCTGTATTACTTTTGAGTTACTTTCACCAAAATAACTACAGAAGTAGAACTTAACTTTATAAAATGACCAAATGTGCTAGAGCATTTCACATCCAGTAGAGGCGATATGATGGAGCAGAATGACTGGGCTATCCAGGATAACAATATAGCGTATCATGGGCAAAGTGAAGGCTCAAGACAATGCAAGAAAGGATGACAGACAGAATCACTAACGATCCAGTTCGGTTATAACTTAAGTATAGTAGAAGTAAAGTGAGGTTTCACTTTATTTTGATGGTCCCTTTAACATATTCTGTTGACTATAAGTAGCGTTGCACCTACATGTCCACTGAATATCATTAGAGTGTTAGTAGAGTTTCAGTAGACTGGTAGGGTTAGGGTTAGAATAAGTTGACATGTAGTTGCAACATTACTTATAGTCAGTAGAATGTCAGTTGAAAGACCATTGGGATAAAGTGTTAGCAGATATTAAGCAGACAGTCCACTAATACTCTAATGAGAGTTAGTTGACATGTAGGTGCAACGTTACTTATAGTCAACAGAATGTTCAAAAGGGACCATCAAAATAAAGTGTTACCTAAAGTCTGTTCATAGACACAGCAGAAAGGCATGTAAACTCTAATGTTAAGACAAGATGCACATATTTTCTTATTGTTGTCATTATTTTATTCTCTTGGAATTCAAGAGGTTCACAACACAAAAACGTCATGCACAAAGTGCCAGAGATGTTTTTTATTAATTGTTTTTATTGCTAGTGCTATTGCACGACATCGATGGTTCTTTTGATTTTAGACAAAGGTTGCATTTGACTATTAGCCTACGTTCTCATCCTTATCTCTGACAAACTCTAAGTAATGCGCATACGTCCATCTCTCGCGAATGTACAGTCTTTTTCTGCCATCATCTTTACACAAACCTTAAAACATTCTTCGACGTGCTTGCCGTTGTGCTATTCTTTGAAACGACAGAGCCTTTAAGCCTTCTTTAGCCGCTTTCCACTGGCCAGAGCAAGCACAGAGGCCAAAATCATGCAATCACTCCTGTAAAACCCACCCTAAACGTGCCTTCACTGGACTATGGCACATAATACAAAGGTACACCAGCAAGCGATTAAATAAATCGCTATATAAATATATCAGAAGCTGTCATTTAGTCTTTATTTACTAACCTGGACACCACACGCGGCTATTAACTGACCCATGTGATATTTCAGTTTTTCTTTTTTGATAAATCTGTAAAAAAGTCAACAATTCTGTGTTTTCCTGTCAATATGTGTGAACATTAATGAGATAAAAAATTAACTTAAATGATTTTAGCAATTGGCTGCGATATAACAGAGTGAAAAATTGAAATTCTGAATACTTTCCATTACCCACTGTATATATTATTATAAGATTATGTGCTTTTTATCTGTGGTATCAATTTCTTAAAGTCTATGTCTTTAATATGAAATATGAGCCCTTATGCGTCCACTGTGTGAAAAACCCCAGTACATTGAAGAAAAACATGTGGATTGTCATATAAATTTATTAGAAAAGAAGCCTTATTTTCTTTTCTGTAAACCAAAAGTTTCATTCATCCTTGAAGCCAGAGGGTGCCCTCGAGTGGACACGCCACATACGCCTCAGAGAAGTCATTGCTTTCAGGAAATCCCTAATGTGAAGCTACCACCGTAGGCTCACTGGGCTGAACAAAAGAAGATATAGAAACGCTTTGGCTGTGAAAAGCGAAGACAATAAACACGACTGCATCAATATATATTGTATTTGATTTTTAAGCCTTTCGGTATTTTCATAATGATAAAGTATGCAGTTCTGATTGACATAGACTTTATTACTGTATAGAATACTATAAAATAATGCAGCTGTCTTTATAGGGTTTGACACCAATTACACATCATGTTTAAAACTACAAAAATGTTAAATTGAGTGTTTTGTTATTAAAGGAAATACAGGACATATGTGATTTGGTTAATGCAAACTGTGACACTCTTAAATGCTTTTAATGTGTAGTGTCGCTGTTCTACCACTAGATTCTCTGCGTAAGCATGCTCAGTTGTACAAGTTGTTAGATCCCAGACTTTGCGTGAAAGCGTTCTTATGCACAGATCTGTGTGTATGCAGCGTTGATAAATGAAGGCCCTGGTCTGTACGATCACAGATCACTGCAGTGTGATTATCTCAGATGATTGTCAAACCCAGTTCGAGCGCAGTGACCGGATAACATTATACTGTAGAAAAAAATAGAGCTGAAGCATCTTTAAAAAAAAATAGTCTATTCTGATTATTCCTGAAATAAAGAAGTTAATCTACAAATATTACTAATACAATTTAATAATTGATTTAAATGTTACATATCAATCTTTTATTTGTATCTGATTGTCAGCTAATAAATATGTGCTGATGGTTAGAGTACTGTTGTTGGACATGCGGGCAGCTTACGATCCTGTGTTTTCAGCTGGATTCACAGTAAATGAGCTGAGCTGTTCAGAGACTATATCATGAGCTGCACGTGTGTAAATAAACTCAGCGCTGCGCTTCCTCTGAATCCTGTAATGCATTATGTCCTCTGTGTCATTTAAAAATCTTTAAAAGTTCAGCCTTGGCTCTGTTGAGGTAAAACAGTTATCATGTTGATTGTAGTTGATTTTTGTGAAAATTGTAACCATTTATGTAAACATTTTTTAAATATTAAACATTTCACACTGCAATGCTTTCTTGTTTTTAGTGACTGGAAGTGCTGAACATCGTTGGAACACTGACTGATATGAAGGAGAAGCAGAAGTGGCTGCTGTGATTGGGCATTTTGTTTTATCTGACATGCATTAACTGTAGTTGATGGTTCAGATATCTGCATCGTGGCAAGATAACCAAATTGTATTGCTGTTCACATTGACTGTTTTAAAGCTCTTCAAAATATTAAATTCAAAACATTAACAGGGTTAAAACTTGTGAGTTTTTTTTACCTCAACTGCTTATTTGCCACCTCTCAGAAGCCTCTTTAATGAAGGAGGTATTGTTTCTTTATAGCCAGCGAGGATGTTTCAGTAAAATCCTACTATACCAGCTGTTGAAAACTTGCAAAGAAGATCCGGAGGCAATCACATGATACCAGTCCTAATCCAACCACTGTAGCACTAATACGGTATCACTCTAATGGTTTGAATATTTTAAAGGGTTAATTCACCCAAAAATATAATTTACTCTCCTCATGTCGTTTCAAACCCATAACACTTTCATTCATCTTTAGCACACAAATGAAGATATTTTTTATGAAATCTGAGAGATTTCTGTCCCTCCATTGAAAGTCTGTTCAACCAAAACTCTTAAGGTTTCAAAACGTTCATAAAGAGATGGTAAATTAAATCCATATGAATGGAGTGGTTTAATCCAGTCTTCTGATTAGACACCAGGGGTGTCCAAACTCGGTTCTGGAGGGCCACTGTCCTGTCCTGCAGAGTTAAGCTTCAGACGCTGTTAAACACAGATAAATCAGCTAATCAAGGCATACTAGAAGCCTCCAGGCAGGAGTGTTGAGGCAAGATGGAGCTGAACTCTGCAGGACAGGACAGTGGCCCTCCAGAACCGAGTTTGGACACCCCTGCTCTGTGATAATATTCGTGTTTGCAAAGTGTACGAAAAGCAGCTGTAGCTTGTGTCATCTCCTCATTCTGACATTAAAGGCTTCACTTTGGTATGAAGTCAAGTCAGCTTTAGTTTTATAGCGCTTTTAACAATGCAGATTGTTTCAAAGCAGCTTCACAGTGTTAAACAGTAAAATAATGCAACAGAATATATTTCAGTTATCATACAGTGACAATGTGCGCTTATATCTGTAATTAGATCAGTAATTTAATCTATATGGTTAATTTAGTTTAAATAGATTTATTTGGAAATGTACTGCACCTGTGGCAGTGGCATCTGTAGAAGGCATGCGTCATGACATTACACTCGGTGACGTTGATATGGGTGCATTGTTCTCTTTTCTCTGTAAAGATTTGATAGTGGTGGGTTATGTGACCCATTAGCTGGACATGTTTGTGATGGGGAGCACTATTACTACTGTCAGTGAAACTAACTCTGCAGTGAGTGACCAAAACATAGTCATAGTGAAAACCGCCCAACAAAAAGGATTGAACCCAGCATATATAATATAATCCAAACAATTAACCTTAAAGCTAAAGGCCCGTTTTGGTTTCATGGGTGATATCAGAGTACAAACCTTTCTGGCTTCGTTTTGTGTAGTGATCATTAACGTTTGTGTCAAAGACATCTCACAGACCCAG